>ML808562.1:74413-126977 GCA_009831015.1 Picea engelmannii | reverse complement strand
CACTTGCACTCATGAAAATGCACCTTGTTAACTCGTATTGGCTTCCCATATAATTTGATCATATTTAGAATCTTGATGGCCTGCAATATTAAAACAATACAGGATCAAATTCAATGAGAATTACTTCCCTTACTAACCTTTTAGGAAAGCTAACTCTCAAAGAAGGGCTTATTTCAAACATATTTAGCATTTGGAAAAAAGACACGAGGACCATACTCACATAATCTGCATCTTCCTCACTGCGGAACTCCACAAAGCCATAGCCCTGATGAAGACCGGTGACTCTATCTTTTGGCACATACACGTTAACTGCAAAAAACACCATAATCAAGACAGGATCAGAGCTATCTACTCAAATGAAAATGTTTTCTTAAATACAGCCATCACAATTTTACTAAGATTTATATTAATTTACAGATGCAAAACCCTCAAGAGGGCAATGTCCTTCCAAACTTACAAGTTACAACTGACCCCACAGTCATATGTAAAAAATCAGTATATCGTCATGATGCCAATACTGCCTTGCCGTTATTGGGCTAGCCGCTACATTCATACCCAACTTACTACCCAATAAGCAATTCTCTCCCCATAAGAGAAATTTCGAAACTATTAAGAAGCCCCAAATTGTCAAACATCTTAAACAAAAAAATTCAACTATGTTGTGTTCTGCCATTACATAGATTGCAACCACAATCACAATGCTGAAATTGGTTTAGCATCATTATGCCAAAAATGCTTCAACATTAGATTAGTCAATACACAATTTATTGCATCCTAAAAAATTATGGTCCACAAAGAATATTTATCAAAATGTCAAATTCCAATTTGCGGGGGCCATATTTCCAATATAATAATCAAATTGTAATTTTTTCCTTGCTTCTACTCAAAACCATAGCAGCAATAAATGGCAGATTTGGGAAAACAAGACATTTGATCACGTTTTTTCTCTGGCAATAATTTAAGCAATTGAAGTCCTTTTTCAGTGGGGTTATCATGAATGCTTTCCAGTGTACCTCGATCTCTATAAAATATAAACTAAATAATAAATATTCAATACTGTCCCTGGGTCCCAAAAAAATAAGCATACCATCAGTACGCCAACACTGCCTTGCCATTATTAGGCTAGCCACTACATTCATATCCAACGTACTACCCAATAAGCAATGTTTTAATCATAAAAGAGATTTTGCAACTATTAAGAAGCCCAAATTGCTAAACATCATAAAAAACAAAGTTCACTTATGTTGTATTCTCTGCCATTACATGGATTGCAACCACAATCACAAAAGACGAAATTGGTTTAGCATCAAAAAATTCTGTCCCGTGAGGATTATTTACCAAATGTCAAATTGCAATTGGCTGGGACCATATTTCCAATATAATAATCACATTGTAAATTTTTTCCTTGCTTCTACTCAAAACCATAGCAGCTATAAATGGCAGACTTGGGAAAACAAGGCATTTCAACATGTTTTTTTCTCATGCCATATTTTAAGCAGTTGAAGTCTTTTTTCAGTGTGATTATCATGATGCTTGCCAGTGTACCTAGATTTCTATCAAATTTAAACTAAATTATAAATATCCAATACTGTATCTGGCTGTGCAAAAACTTGGCATACCATCATTATGCCAATACTGTCTTGCCATTATTAGGCTAACGGGTACATTCGTACCCAACCTACCACCCAATAAGCAATTCTCTTCTGATAAAAGAGATTTTGCAACTATTAAATTGCCAAACATCATAAATGACAAAATTCATCTATGATGTGTCTGCCATTACATGGACTGCAACCACAATCACAAAGCCGAAATTGCTTTAGCATCATTATGCCAAAAATGTTCCAACATTAGATTATGTCAATACCCAATTTATTGCATGGTAAAAGATTCTGTTCAGCAAAGAATATTTACCAGATCTCAAAATCCAATTGGATGGGACCATATTTCCAATATAATAATCGCATTGTAATTTTTTTCCTTGCTTCTAATCAAAACCACAGTAGCAATAATGGCAGATTTGGGAAAACAAGACATTTGAAAATGTTTTGCTCGGGCCATAGTTTAAGCAATCAAAGTGAAGATTTTCCAGGTCCTAACAAGCTGCCAACTAGGTCTGTCTTTGACCTCAAGTTGGCTCTAAGTTTCAACTGTCAAACAAGGGTTTGCTGCTGTTATATAACAGCAAACTGTTCAGTAACTTCTTTGTTGTTCTGTTACGGTTACATAGAATGTAGAATGTAGTTTTGTCACAAAATATTAGCACATGCATACCATAAGCTATATAACACACCTAGAGATCTTTTAGAGCTGAAATAATGCTGTTCTAAACACTGGCATACATGAAAATGAACACAGGTATTTTTGGTCAACATGACCCTGGATAAAACCCCCCCGAGAAAAACCAGTTTGGAATGGAAGTATATATAAGTGGTGTCTAAAGCATGAGATACAACAACAAATACAATATGATGGAACCTACATACAAAGCAAGCTCCTCTCGAGCTTTGCCAAAGGATCCAAGGAGATATGCACCCAAGCTTAGTGCGCCTTCTCCTTTTGTTGCCAAATCCACTAAAGTGAAGCACCCTTGACCCTGGATGCTCTGAAGAAGAAACCCTTGCACCACAATGTGCTCTGGTATGCTACCTCTCCACTGAAACACTCAGATCTGACTTCCTCCAACTGTAGCTCCCCCTTGCTAGCCCTCCTCCAAGCAAGTGTGATCACAATCAAATAATAGGGACCCAAGCTCCCTAAGCTCCTCCATGCAAGGAAGCGCCCTAGCTGCCCTCTTCCAATGCCTCCATTCTCAAGCTCATGCTCCTCCTCAATCTTCGCAAGTGAACATCAGAGTGAATGAATGAAATCTCCTTTGCCCTTGCGCCCTCCTTAAGGATGCATAAGGAAACCTAAAAAGTGAGTGGATGAGATCATCTCATCTCATCCTAAGTCAATGGTTGAGATCATCTCAAATGAATCTCAGCTCAAAACCTACTTTACTTAAGTTTCCATAGTTTCACTTCATGTCCCTTGATTCACCCACAAAGTGAATTGTCATTTTTAGGCTAAAATGACCAAATTTTACTTTTGACTTAAATCTCCTAAGTCAAAGTGAAATTAGACATAAGGTACATGGTACAAAGTACTTCCCACATGTGTTTAGAAGCTCACAAACACAAGGGGACCACTTTCCAAGGTACCCAAATCTCAACACGAAGTCCTTTGTCAGTGGGGTAATCATGAATGCTCACCAGTATACTGCGATTTCTATAAAATATATTCAATACTGTCTCTGGCTCCAACTCAGGCCATAGCTTTTGAGCAGTCAGATTACCTTTTCAGTAGGGTTAGTGTAAATGCTTTCCAATGTACCTCAATTTCTATAAAATATAAACTAAATTTAAAAAATTCAATACTGTCTGTGGTTCCTATTCAAGTAAAACCTTTGCTGCATATGACTCCACCTATTCAAACATGAGACACTCTACGACACGGCATCTGTGGGTCTTATTTTCTGGTTGTCATGTCTGTTTTATGATAAATATCAGTAGAAGATGGTGTGTGAACAATATATGTTACCTTGTATAAGCCAAAAGGTTGAACATTCTAACAATGGTCTAATACAATGTTTTGCTCGCTTCTCCACAGCTCTTACAATTTACTCACAGTAGTGAGAAACCTGGATTCTTGCCCCATTTTTCAAGTAGTGGTTATGTGATATGTTGTTTTGAATTCTCGGAAGTATACAACATTGGTCAAAATCTAACAACTACTGCCATAACTTCCCCAATACTTCAGTCAATAACACTCCCAGATTATCTTTTGAAGTGTTTCACAGACCATGCCAGAGAGGCTGCACCGAATGTACATCCTTCGGCTCAGGTGCCAGGACTGAAGCATTGAAACAAGACCCATCAATGCTGTTGCATACTTTACAATTGCTTGGCTTTGAAGTGGGTCAAGTCTACTCGTTTAGGTCAAACTCAGTCAAGCCCAGTCAGACTCGCCAAGACTCAAGGAATTTGACCAAGCTTGGTGAGTTTGATGGAATTTGAGCAAGTTGCTTGGATAGTTTGGCCAAGTTTAACTATCTTGACGTATTTTAATGAAGTTTGTCATACATCTAGCTATTTTGAGGAAACTCCAGAAGCTTCCTAGGAAGAAGTGTTGGACATTGGCTGCCTTTCGAAATGCTGGCACTAAAATATCAGCATATTCACCAGGGCATGTACCACCCAGCCTGACTTGACGGCCATGATCGTTTCTGATATTCAACGGCCATTTGTGGGAATGCCTGCCACTTCTTTGAGGAATCGAATCCTGGTGAGGGATATAACACTACCCCGCTTTCACTGATCCATCTGTCCTCTTGTGACTGCCTATTTTGCGCATTTTGGATTCTTTCTTATTTAGTTATATGCTTTTCTGGAGTTTTACATCATTGTGATCCATACTCTTACTCTTCAGCTTTGGTGAGTATGTCCCCGGTCAAAATCACGAGACTACGATTTGAAAGGCATCATTTTCAACAAAGTCTTGCACCTGGCCTCGTCCATTTCAAACTTGGGCAGTGCGGATGGGGCAGACAGCAGCAAGAAGGGAACCCCGGTACGCGACCTAATACTCCGTCGACCTCACTAGTGAACCAACCGCCCAGTTGGCAACCAGAAGCTGATTTAACAAGCTAGGGGAAAATGTGTCTTTGGAGCAAAGAGTAAAACCCTACTTGCTCTTTCAGTTCAAATCCTCAATATAATACATTTCCCACTGAAAGGAGCATAAAGTAAAAACCCTTAACCCTTAAAATATAAGAAAACATTAAAACCTGTTCCGCGAAATGTGAGAATAAGGTCTGCTGTTTTCTGTTTTTCTTCCATTTTTTATTTAATGCAAACGAAACAATGAAGAGAGGTACTTACCTACAGGACCTGCTTGGACGAACAACTCCCATAGTAATTCTTCTGAAACTTGGGCATCTAAATTTCCAACATAGGCTGTGGCATCCTGATTTCTTTCAGCTGTATGCTGCCCTAGCAGATTGGCCCCTACGCCCGGGGTTATTCTGCTAGTCATTTTATTATTCTGTTATCAGAATAATAGAATACTGCTAAATGTTCTGCTCAAACCCCAACATGTTGTGGCTCTAGATCTGTATTTGTATTTGGTTTGTTGTCCGTTAAGGAGCAAAGAGACCATTCCGTTGGGAGTTATATGCCAGGTACTACTAAAGCGCTCGCTAAAATTGGTGGACAGTGAGGTTAAAGGAGTTCGGCCAAAATTGGAATGCGGATGAAATTATAGGAATCAATTTTGAGAATATTTTGCTATAAAGCAAAACACTTTGTTCTTCACTGTGGGGAAAGAAGTAAAACTACGAGTAACGTAATAACGTAATATATATATTTCAGGGGAAATTTGGTAGGGAAACCTTGAGGGATTTGAGACATTTTGCATATGTTATTTAATGTAACTTTGGAGTTGATTGTGATTCTTCATGTGGTAGGAACTTTGAGCGAGGTATGTAATAGATACAATGAGTTGGGGAATTGACCTCAAGACTCTTTACATTAAGTTTCTCAAGACTCCTTACATTAAGTTTAAAGTACTTAACCATTCAAGGTATTTCACCGAGCTATATATATGATGAGGATAAAGACACACTCTTGATGATCAAGTAAGATAATATCTATGTTTCAAGCAAGAAATTGTTCCATGTAGCACTATTCAAATAATGTTAGTGAAGCTCGTCATTCACCATGTAGATGATGCCTTTGCTGGCTATAATCTAGGTGGCATTCCTTAAATCATGCCCTTGGAATCGTTTCCTCCCTAAATGGACTTGTCATCCTCCTCTCTTGTCAATTTTAAACTATGAATATTGAAAAATACTTTAGTGTTGACATTCAACATTTTTTTATATAAGTCTTAAATGTGAAGAAATATAAAAATTTAACACATCATGTATCATTACAAGACCTAAAAAAGAAAGTGTTTGATAAAATAGGGTATTTCCACACTAGACGAACACCTTAAGCAATTGCTCACACAACCAGATCAAAGATTAGTGCATCAGTTTTTTACGTGGTTAAACCCTCAAAGAGGATAACAATCCACGACCCCAATGAACATGGTCACTTTAGGCAAAAGAAAAATATTGTACATAAGAGTTTATCATAATCGATCTTTAGCAAATGACCCTTTGTGCTCTTTAAATAGAGACCATGGACCAATCGGGTGTTAAGCCTTGGATCAATATAGCTATTGGTATCAAGGAGAATATGAGTTGTTGGATCATTTTATGTCTAGAAGATATCATGACCATCAGATTACATAACTACAAATGCATACTAAAGAAACACATTTTTTCCTAAAGACGCATTAGACAAAGTTGACCTAAACTAACTCTTTAAGTCTCTAAATATTGTGACATTCCCCCCTAAGAACAACTTGGGATAAGATTGAAGGATTTACAAAGGATTTACAATAGGAGAAGGAAGGAGGCATTAGAGCCTATCTAGCCTTAATGACAACTTCATGAACTCCTAACATAGATCGAAGTTTGAAAAACTATGCTTCTATACTTAATCATACGCAGGGCAAAAGAGCACTTCAAGAACGCAATCTTGAATGAGATTTTTTATGGAGTCACTGTGTAGCTCAATGTGTTTATGATCTGGATTGGATCATTATATTATTTGTCATCTATCTCACTACTTTTTGGGTGGAAAAATTGGAGGAATCAACTTGCGGGGCATTTCGGCCGCTGGTCCAAATTTGGAAATTTTGGTCCAAAAAATAGTCAAAAATCTTTTGGATCCATTTTGAGGCATCAAACGACCTTTTTTTTAGGTCCAAACCTTATAACGTTGGCAAATTCTAAATTTTACATATTGATATCTTTCCAATGGCGCACATCGTTCGTCAATCGGAGTTCGTATGAGAAAGTTATGTCTTCCACAAGTTGACCTACCATATTGATCACCATAGTGTGAGTGGATGCCACATCAGTCTCCATTACCTAGACATGTGGGCCTAGCCATGTAGTGGATTTTCTAAGAACATTCTAGAAAGTCAAAAACCTTATTACAATTGAAGGTTGAGGAAGTCAAAAATCTATCCCTAGACGATTATCGGGCTATGTTAAAAACTAGGCCACTAGGAGGAGAAAGAGTTCCATTCATTTTCATTATATCTTGTTCCATAGTTGAGCGGAACATTTGAGAGTGGTATTCCATGAGCATAACAGAAGGGGAGAGATTTTGTAACAGTGTAAAATCCCCACTCAAATTTTCTTGGATCTTTACTTAGTTTTGTTGTGTTGACATTTCGTCAAATAGTTTGCTTCTGGAGTATTTATGGGTGTTTGTTGATGTAAATGTTTCATAAATAGTTTGCAGCCTTTGAACATGTATTTGATTTCATAGATATGCCAACAAGTATGAAAATAAACACAAAGTATATACGATAACTTTATCAACTAGATTTAGAGGCAGCAATAATACATTTATTATTCTCATATATTGTAACAACAATTATGATAGGCAAATTTGACCTGAATATTAAATCAATGTGTTGCCTTCTTATAGATACTTCGACCATCGGAAAGAGATATACAGTCTAGACCAATGAGAATTCGCCCTATATGTGAGAACGCAACTCTACTTTATAAAGTCGACCCAGCATATCAATTTGCCCAGATCTGGAGAATATTAACAACATCAACTAAAACGTCTTCCCTTTGTCCAAACTCTGTCAACAATGAAAGAATGTCAACCCTCTAGCAAGTATTATTGTTCCCACACAGTAATGGCTAAGATATTGGTAATATAATGTTTTTTTTCACCGGGATATGCACCCAGCATCTATAGAATGTGCCCATAATGAGGATACACGACCCCCATACACATGTTTCAACCTTTTGTGATAAGATATGTGCCCAATGAATGAGATATGTGCCCTCACAGGTGAGATAACGCCCAGCAATAAGAGAACATGTCCAGCCTGTCTCTAACTCAGTAAACCATAAGGAAGAGTCGCCCCAACACAGAGATAATGTTGCCCAGGATGTGATACAGTCAACTCTTCAACATTAAACTCATGTCCAACCTCAAAATTGGCACCCCAACTCACTATGTATGCATGCACTGAAGACCCGTGATTTTTCTCAAAAAACTCGGCCCCAAAAGATGTCAACTTAGCTTCCAACAAAGAAGGTTCGGTCACACAATTATCTCAGTCATCAAAATGAAGTTCTCAACTCGCCACGAAGCTCGGTGAAGAAATCTGAAGGTGATCTCTTCCCAAAACTAGCTAGGGTGTATCGTTGCAACACCAAAACCAGTAGACAAGATGGGTTTCCTGAAACCCTAAACTCTCTTCTCACTAGCTCTCTAAATCTTTTTCTCGATGGAAAAAATGTAAGAATGAGGAGAGACTCCTCATTTTCCCTTTTTTTTAACTCACTTGAGTCATTTCCTGCTCACTTTTATTTTTATTTTTATTTAAGTCACTTTTATCAGTTCTCCACTTTATAATTTCAAAGTGACTTTTCGTTAGCCTAGGACCCATGTCCCCCTTTTCCCACATCACTTTATAATGCATTTTTCCTAGGCAAAAATATGTTCCCTAGTGAATATATCGCCTTAGCCTACGGGAACTTTATTAGGATAGCAGAATTCTCTTTATAACTCTTATGCGGACGGGGACATTACAAACAGCCATACAGGCCACAGTTCAAAAGCAACTCCACATAGAGTGCCTCTTTCTTTGTACTTGCATCATTTCTATACCAGAGAAAAGAGAGCAGAGCAACCTCACCTTCTACCTGGGTTTTCTCCCGTATTGGGTTTCTCAGGTCACATCTTGTGTTTATTTGTGGATGGTGTGAATGTGTTTTGTTATTCTCTGTTTTCTGCATTTTATCTATTTTATCAGGAACTAAATATTTTAGAGATGTAAAGGAAATTAACCTTCGTAGTAAAGATTTTAGTATTTTATTAGATTTGTTGTGACGAATTGTTCCAGTGGAATATCCGCGGCAGTTTACAGATCATATTGGTATCAGAGCATGTTTTTCTTTTGGGTATTTGTGGGAAGTTGCAGGATCCAAGAATCAGCTTAAAGAGAAGACTCATAAACCCTAGCCATGGCGGACGAGTATGTTCATAATAACCCTCGAGATCCAGTAGAAGAGAGATTTGAGCAGTTGGAAGCACAAGTTGTTGACATCAATCACAATATAAACATCCTCGTGGAAGCTCTAGCAAATAATCTCATACTTTTTGTAGATGATGGAGGATCTAACTCATAGAACATATCGAAGGGAAAATCGGAAGATCGGGAAGACTCGGGAAAGGAGTCACAGAAAGAATCCGAGAAAGAACAATCAAGTTTGAGTGTTGTGAATCCTTCACAATCCTTATTCAAGATGGAAGAAAAAGTGGACATAAAGCCATACCAAGGTGATATCGATGCATTAAAATTGATTCATTGATTGCAACAACTAGAAGTTTATTTTGGCGTTCACCATATAGAGGAAGAGCAGAAGATTTCATTTGCTAAATTGAAGTTAGAGGGTCATGCTTTAACCTAGTGGGAAAGCCACACTGGAACACTTAGGTTGGAGGGTGATCCACCATTAACTAGATGGGATGACTTCAAACCCTCATCAAGTCCCAATTCTACCCTATCGAGTATGTAGAGGACCAATTGATCTGGTGGCACTACTTTAGGCAGAGGTAGGGGCAGAGTGTACAGGAGTACACCACTAAGTTTAGAAAGATGGCCATCATGTTGGGTATCTCTTCCAAGAACCCAGATGTACTCCTCAAGTATCTAGGGGGTTTACACAATCATTTGCGAAAGCAGGTGATGCTCTTCAAGCCAAGGACAGTGGATAAGGCTTGTGTACAGGCACAATACCTGAAAAACATAGGCCAAAAGAAGGGGAAGCCAAGTGGTTTGAAGCGGAAAGATCACTAGGAAGCTTCCAAGGAGGGGAAGAAGAAGTGGAAAGGGAGAAAAGATAAGAATATAGCAACCACTGCAAAATAGAGTAAAGATCCCAACAACCATTGCAATCATTGCAACATCGATGTCACACCGAGGAAAAATGTTGGAAATCACATCGAGAGTTGACCCTGAAGAATCACAAGAAGGACGGAAAGAAAAAGGACCTTATAGCCAAAGATTCAAGCAATCAAGTTGAAAGTAGCTCAGATGTTGATGACAAGATTGTTTGCGCGTCTGTGTAGAAGGAGATGAATCTAAGTAGCCTTCATCACCAGGAAGATAAGGAGATGACCAAGCTCTTCCACATTAAGATTCGTGTCAAGAAGACCAAGATAGATGTTATGTTTGACTCTGGTTCACATGCTAATACCATACCAGAGGATCTGGTCAACAAGCTTGGATTGGAGGTTCATAATCATCATGGCCCATATCCATTGGGTTGCGTAAATAAGGATGCAGAGATAAAGGTATCGAAACAATGTAAGATTAAATTTTCTCTCAATGTTGATTTTATTGATGAAGTGGAATTGGAAATAGTACCTCTTGATGTATGTGGAGTAGTGTTTGGAAGCACTTACATGTATATGAGGGATGCAATCTTCATGCAGAGAGCCAACTAATACTAATTGATCAAGGATGGGAAGTCTTACATCATCATTGAGCATAAAGACAAGTCAAATATCTCACTGGTAAGTGCCAACCAAGCCAAGAAGTTGATTAGTTATCATAAGAAATATGTTTTGTTTTTCTTAAGAGAAAATCAATTTGATGATGAGTCAATGAGAGTGAAAGCATCCTTGGAGGGGTGTACTCAAGAGCAGAAACATCAATCGGAGGAGTTGTTATAGGCATACAAAGGAGTGTTCCAGGAGCCTAAAGAGCTATCACTTAAGAGGGAAGTGGAGCACGAAATACATTTATTTATAGACTCCCTATTGTCGAATATTGGGGTGTATAAACAGTCCCTTCTTGAAGTAAATGAAGTGAAGAAGCAGTTGTAGTAGTTGTTGGAGCAGGGTGTGATTCAACCAAGTACCTCACCTTGTGGGTCTCCCATCATAAATGTGCCCAAGAAGGATGAGACTTGGAGAATGTATATTGATTACAAGGCATTAAACAAGATTACACTGAAGAATCGATACCTCCTGCCAATGATCGATGATCTATTGGACTAGTTGCAGCATGCCAAGTACTTCACTAAGCTGGATTTTAAATTAAGATATCACCAGGTATGAGTCAAAGAAGAAGATACCTATAAGGAATCCTTCAAGACAAGGAAAGGTTTGTATGAGTAGTTGGTTATGCCATTTGATTTATGCAACACACCGACTACATTTATGAAACTAATGAATGATGTTTTACACCCTTGTCTAGATTCATTTGTTATTGTATATTTGGATGATATATTGGTTTATAGTGCTACCTGGGAGGAGCACATGCCACATCTTATGCAAGTGTTAGAGACTATGAAGAAGCACCAGTTGTTGGCCAATCTCAAGAAATGTGAGTTTGCTCGGCAGTGTTTGGTGTATTTGGGGTATGTGATCGATGGAGGGGAGCTCAAGATAGATCCCTCAAAGATGGAGGCCATCATGAAATGGCCAGTTCCTACAAATGTGATTGAAGTTAGGAGTTTTGTTGGGGCAACACAATACTTACGGAAGTTCATAGCTTCATTTTTAGCGGTAGTTGCACCACTCCACTGTTAGAAATAATAGGTGTTCGCGTTTAACCATAGACAATATAGCAATATTGTCACCCAACCATAGGTCCAAGCCACCCCTGAGCACCTTAACCTTGACAGACAATAATTTTGGAAGCAAACCCTAGGCCTAATAGCCAATAAATGTAGCGTACCTCTCTCTAGAGCTAGCGCACAAGGCAAAAAGTCCAAACCATAACCAATAGAAAGTCCAAGCCTAAATCGAGAATACAAGTTGCAGTAGCTACACCTGTAGCTACTCTCCAGACTTACACACTTAACCAGTTTCTGCAGTGCACACTCTTACATTTATGCAGTTGTGAGCTGTGTGTACCAAATGAGCTCTGGCGCCTTATATTTATACTGCTTTCTCCAGGCTGTCTGGGCCAACTTCTCTTTCTGGAGGCTAAAGACTCAATATAAAATATTCTCTTTAGCCGACTTTACTTATAGGGTTCTTCTTGCTTCCCAGAATATTCTATTCTTGTCAGGGTTACACATGGAGGTTAATACCTCTCGTAACTACCATAATATCAACACTCCCTCCTAGCTAGGGAGGTATTTGAAGGTAATGGTCTTGAGCACAAACATACCATTCAACCGGTAGCATCATCATAGCCACATGGGCTATCTCATGATCAAATCACGAGCACCATCATCACTATCAGTATCATTTGATAGCATCAACTGTATCATCTCTCAAAGCCATACTCCATCTGAGTAATCAGGCATGATGATCAATAAGTTACTCACTCCACAAAGTGATACAAGAACCATTCTTCTAATCTGGGCATATGTCCTAGAAGAATAACCATTCCAACAGATGTTGGAAACCACACCATGAGCTACAAGGACTATTCTTCTAATCTAGACATATGTCCTAGAAGAATAAATGTCCTGGATCATTTTCCGCCTGGAGAATGTCTATCCACTAGCATATTGACTATCCATCTAGCTGATAATCATTTTCCACACTATTGATAGTCTACATGGCAATCAGAACAATGTCATTTAATAAAACACAACTGTGTCTATCCATAGTAGTGCACAACTACTATCCAATAGTACACAACCACACCAAGTAGCACACGACTACTTAATCAGTGACACATAGTCACAACCAGTGGAACACATCCACCACAGTAGCATACATCTATTGTCCAAAGACATATAGTCTCCATAACAATCATATCATCTGATATCGACCTGCATAGAAACAATATCATGATATAAACTGAGTTATCTGGGCCATTCTTCCACTCACATCTGTGAGATCTGGAAGAGCACATGCCCTCAGAAAGTAAAACATCAACCATGGGTTATCTAGACTCTTCTTTTCAAGCATAGAAGAATAAATGTCCTTTATTTCTGAGCCTGGACCATTGACTTAATTGGCCCATTCCTCTAACACTAAACATAGTGCAACCTGGATAGAATGAGTCTGCCCTAGGGAATGCATGTCTCTGGTTGTTGAACCTGGACCATTCACCTAACTGGGTCATTCCTCTGGCACTAAACATAGTGCAACCCCAAGAGAATGAGTTTGCCCTAGGGAATGACTGTCCGGACCATTTCCTAATGGAACTGATTGTCTTGCACCAACCTCCAAAATAGACCATTCTTCGAAACTACTCACAATTGTGATCTTCGAAAGAATGACTGCCCGACGGGGCAGACCATTCTACTTGACCACTACTCAGAGTGACTCCCAAGAAGAATGATTGTCCTAGACCATTCCCCCACTCTGGCCAAAAGGGGAATCGTTGTCTATGGTACATCAACAATCTATCAGACCATTTTCATTACGAAAATGATTGTTCGATCTGGACCATTTTCTAAACTGGAAAATGCATGTATGTCAAAAATCTCAAACCACTTTCTGAACTGGAAAAGAAATGCTCATGATGGACCATTTTTCAAACTAAAAAATGATCGTCCATAAATCAATAACACATCAGTGCTCCCTCCCAACCTGGAAGTAATCTCTTCCTTTTTCAATAAGGAAGTCGTCTCCACAAGCCCCAGCTTGCAAATTTTTCATCTTGGACAAAGGTTTTACCAAAATATTTGTTATCTGCTCATTTGTGGAGATATATACTAGAGAACCACTTCTCTTTTCTGTACTTCATCACGGATAAGGTAATGCTTGACCTCAATGAACTTCAGTCTGTCATGGAACACTGGTTTTCTCTGAAGGCTTCATATAGTTTTGATCATTACTACATGTCATGGTCGAATTCAACACTTAGGTTTCCTGCTAGCTCATGACATCGTGGCAAGGCTCAATTGAAACATATTCAAGTAGCACTTCTTCGGTCATCATGAGAGTTTGCCATGGATTAACAATCCATCATCCCAGACTTCTAAGTAACTATTATGATACACTATCTATGTCATAGAAAGTTTTCACCACGCTTCTGTCGTATATGAGATACTTTGCATCAAGTCGTTTGAATCCATACAACGTCTTCTTATATCTGCATACGTGGGTCTCTTTCTGGTAGACCTAAAAACCTTGAGATTACTTTACATAAGCTTCTTTTTCAAATTCTCTATTGGGAGAACAGTCTTTTACAACCAACTGATGTAAACTTCAATCCATGGATACTGCAAGAGATATAGTAGCTCAGATAGAGGTATATATGGTTTACGGGAACAAGTTGTTATCATAGTCTTCTCCTCCTTTTGGAAGGACCTCTAGTTTTGAATCTCACAATGCTTCCATTCATAACCCTTTTTTTAAATTTCTTACATATATTGTTTTTCATCATAACTTCCATTTCTTCTGCTTGATTGCTTCCAATGGGTTCAAACCAAGCTGGTAGTCTTATGATTCTTGGTATAATAACTTGTTGTTCTGGATTTTCTTTCCTTCTTGGAATCTTCATGTTCTTCCTCATGTTTCACTTTAGCTCTTAGGTCCATGGAGTCTTATATAGATTACATGCCCTGAAGATTCCAGCTGCTTCCTTTCATCATAGGATCATGAATGTAGATGGACAACCAACAATACTTTGAGGCTTCTTGTCGAAGAAGACTTATTCTGAACAAGTGATGCTTATCATGGTTGCTACTTTCAATAGGAACAAAGACAGATACTTTGTAATCCTCAATGGATCATATCATTTACGATTAGCTCCTTCCTAATCTATAATGTCCCCACTTTGGGACATCATTATATTACAGAGTGGCCAGATGGAGGTTATATCGAGTACAGGGACTATTGAGGGGTATTTTGGGGTCTAACTTGCATCACTCATCTTGTTTCACCATTATGATCCATTCCGCACAACTTAGCTTTGGTTCCGTTGCATTCCGACAATTTCCATTATTTTGAGTTATTTTGGGCTATAGGTTAATTAAATTCACTAAGGAGGTCAGATTGGGCATAATGCTTAGAGGAACCTCTTAGCATAATAACTCATTGGAATCGAGAGGAACAACACTACAAGATAGGATGATGAGAAGTGATTTTTAGTGGCTAGGGAAGCCACAAGGAGAGATAAGGTACTTTTCAGAGGTAAAAAGGTTAATTAATTAATTAAAGTGATTTAATTAATTAATTAATAATTAAATAAAGTAAAAGTCACTTTGGAGAGACAAGGTGAGCAGGGAGGATAAAAGAGAGACAAGGGCCTCTATTCTATCATTCATGTTGATTATCATTTTGATATCTGGCTTCTAGCTAGTGAGCCCATGCACTTGGGGGTTTTGACTTAACAAACCCCAGAGATCAGCTTTGTGGTGAAAGATCCCACCCAACCTGGTCCAAGCTTGGTCACGGAGGTGAAATATTCCTCCCTCACCATTCTACATTAGATCTACACAGCTTTAGAAGGATTCTACACCAGCCACATGTACAGAGAGAGAGAGGGCACACCATTGAGGGTTTCCAGCAAGGGGGTGCATTTATGGAGCTAGATCAGTTCGACCTAGCCAAGGAGAAAGGTTTTTGGAGATTCTAGTTATTGGGTTATCTTGGGAGATACCATAACGTCATTCTTGGCTCATCCAAGAAGTATTTTGATGGAGTATTGATTTATTTGGAGAGTGGGACAAGTTCTCCAAGAGGAGGGGCACAATCTTGGAGTGGATCTACTCATGGAGAAGGCCCAAGCTTCATTCTTCAGCTAGGGATCTATCATATCTTGTTCCTAGACATCATATCTATGTTTCTAGAGTGTTTTGCTTGCTATTGGTGCCAAGGAGGAAGAGGGCTGAATTGTTGAGTGTATTCAGCTTTCTAGTAGGGAGTGACTTATCCAGTTTTGGGGTTTAGCACTTCATAAGGCTCAGATCTCATCTTGATATTCATCTATTGTAGCCAGGTGGCCTTTGGAGGCTTGTATCTTCTCTTCTTGATATTGATTGAGTATCATCCTCATTTTGTTATGATCTCTTAGTTATATTGTACTAGATCTGCAGATCCATTGTATCAGGGTCTTCTTCTATTATGAATAATATCATATCTAAGGTATTTTGAGTTATCTCTTGTGTTGTTGATCTTGCATCTAGTTGAGGTATGTTCCATTGTTATATCTTCTTGATTATTACTGCAAACACACATATAAATCATCAGTATAAACCCTAGTGCAATCTAAAATACCAAATCAACAAAGTGTTTGACGAAATGCCACAACCATAAAACATTTAAAAACACATGAAAAATGCAATGTTCTTGGCATCTTGGCTTGGGAACATTACAGTGGTATTGGAGCATTGATCCTCCCAGCCAGTGGGGATTAGCGCATGCAAAAATATAGTGGAAAATGGATATGTTGTACTTTGCTAGAGAGATTGTATTCTATGAAAGGGAATACTACGCCCTTAGTGAGAGAACTAGGGCTCAATTAACATTCCAACGGTTTGTATCTATAAAAAATCCTAGGTGGAGCAAAGATGAGGTTACACATTGGGTCAACATAGCAGAGGAAAATAGAGCAGCAACAACTAGATGGAGGGAAGCACGGATTAACCCTACACCCATTAGGAGCAGGCAGCGTTGCTACAGTTGCAAGGTGCCTTGGAACCAGATCATAGATGTAGGGGTAGAGGTAAGAAACACATCATTGAGGTGCTCTATGACGGTGATGATGAGGTGTGTGAGGATGCAACGATAGATTCTTATTTGGAGCAATTTGATGATGCTAGTGACTCTTACACAGAGGCTAGTGATTCTTGCACGCTTGAGGAGGATAGTGACCCTTGTGCATTGGAGGAACAGTGTGATGGACATGATGATAACACATGTGTTTCAACAGTCATATCACATAATGTTAATGACCTTACACCTAAGGAAAGTGGTGACACTAGTGGGGATTCACACTTGTTATCACCTAGACCTGACGAGCATCCTATGATGACCGTGACGCATTTGTCATCCTTCCAGACATCCATGATAGCCACGACACACGAGGATATCAGTGGCATTTCAGATATGATAGAGGAGCCGTGTGTGAGGGATGCACACTAGGGACATATGGACCCACAGACCCAAGAGGAGAGTTAGTCACTTCTTTTGGAGACTCCATTATTTAATCAGGTTGTGCAGACTGACAGCTTGATGGGACACCTACTTTCAGGACCAACCTGCAGTGATGAGGATGTACACCTTATTGATCAGGATGACCATAGCACGTGTCTGGACACATATGTATGGGATCCAGGCATAGATGATAGTAGCAGGGTGAGTGCACAGGAGGATACAACTGTCCATATATGAAACATTGTGATTCAGATGGGGGTAGCATTCGATGATGGTGTGCAGTGGCATACAAGAGGACCCAGTAGCACAATGGACAGTGGGCAGTTCAATGCCTTATCTTTTGCAGAGAGTGTGTTGGGTATTTCAGGGTTGACACTAGCAGTGAGGGGCATGAGGTAGCGCCTCATCATGACTGCGATCAGGAGTCGCGCTACTTGGCAGGGCAGTTGAGAGTCAGTGAGGACATGATCATGGCAGTCACTAGGTGCATTGATGACACCCATGCATTGGTGGTCGATTGTTGTTGGAGGACATCAATGACACATGATAGTTTAGATGGGGGATTTGCCATAGATGAATTTCATACTCTCAAGGAGAGAGTGTCTATGATGAGGACCGACTACCAGCAGTTATTGATGGACAAAGACTACCTATTGGGGGTTGGTGAGATGTATCACAGGGTTGTGAGGGAGCAGGAGTTGGAGGTGGACAAACTCACTCATGAGTTGGAGAGCACTCGAGGATTCTTGAGAGGCGCACAGACAACCCTTCAAGAATAAGAGTCCAGGTCAGAAGAGCTTCTTGAGGAGATTAGACAGAGTTAGATATATCCTTCAGTTACATTGCTAGGGGATGTTGGTGGCTTAGCACATGAGCACCAGTTGATGGAGGAGCATGAGGAGTACCCAGGATCACTAATGAGTATGGAGAGTTATGATCTGGAGGCAGGATCTACCCTCCACGAGGATCTTTGAGACAGTCGGGCACTCATAGACGCATGGGGACTCCAGAGCCAGGGGCAGTTATGAGGACATAGCGGTGAGTGATAGCTCACAGGGACATGCAAAGATGTACAGTGGGATTCGGATGGGTGTATTGGCTTGTAGGGAGGGGACACACTCAGTAGAGCATGGAGATGCCTCTCCTTTGCAGGAACACATAGTATTGGGAGATCACCTTCATAGTAGCAGCAACCATAGGGGTGATGATGATTAGGATTCAATGATGATTACAAGGGATTATTTACCACAGGTACCAGTGGACGAGCTTTTGGTTGAATCCTTGGGATTGGCCAAAGCATATGACACTTTCCAGTCTTATAGTCAGCTATAGATGTTTATGTTAGCCTTTTCTGACACCTTCATCATTGACAACATCAAGAGAGGAGATAGACAATGGCAGAGCACATGGAGAGTTGTTAGGTGGAGACCACCTGACATGAGTGCTTTTACGACATACAACAGGATATGGGTGGATCATCATGGGCACACAGTTGAGACCTTGTGCGTGATGGTGAGCATCTTAGGTCGTGGGATAACAGACATCTCAGAGGGTGACACAGATACAGATTCTCATGAGGTTGAGCACGAAGGGATTTTGACAATGATCAGTATGACCCAGGAGTAGTTAGTGGGGATTGGAAGTGAAAAACTTCCAAGTTTACCATGGGATCCGAGAGTTCATTTTGTTAGTAGGTTGTTTAACTTTATGATGACCCATGTTGCGCTAGAGAGCCACATACTTCACTTTGGGTTGGTTTTGAGTGGGCTTGCAGGGGCTTGTCCTATGAAGTGAGACAATTTCTCCTTTTCGATCATCATGGTTGAGCATGGAGATGGTTGGGCAGGTACTACTTCCACAAAGGGTCTTTTACAAATGCAGCTTCTGGATAGCAGGTCCAGTTGCCATAGGTATTCCAGCTTGAGGATCTAGGAGTGGGGGATCCAGTATGTATACGGGGAGCAGACAGTCATGATCAGAGTAGTGCAGCGCCAACATGTTGATCTTTGGCAGATACTAGCATGGGACACGGGGATTGCAGGGTTGAACATTTCATTTACCGATGGAGGCTAGTGGACCCTTACAGGGGAAAGTTATTTTAGCTTTCCCTTAAGCTTCATTGTTGAGTAGATCACGTCACTTGAGGGTGATTCATGGAGATCTTACAGTACCTCACTATGGTAGCAACATGTGCAGTTGGTGGAGCCCGTGTTGGTCTTGGTATGGACTTGGAGGATGGACTCATTTTGGGATGAGGCCATGTGTCATGTGCAGGAGATTCACGGTGTTGATATATTTCAAGATTATGCTTCACAGAATATTGCAGTTCACATCCTGATATGGGACCCAGGGGGTGGAGTGTATGATAGTACATCTTAGGATGGAGCCTACTGTAGCGCCCCCATCGTTAGGACTACAAGCGAAGCAGAAGTTCAATTTTATTTTTTTTGTTTTTTTGTTTTTAGGCAGAAAAGCTATGATGACAACAGTGGAACCACACGACTGACAACGAACGCAAGCACGCAATCCAGGCAATAGACAACTATGACTCCCCACATTGGCACAAAAGAAACTAGGCGAAATGTGCGTAGAGCAACAAGGGGAAACAACTACCCACCAAATGCAACAGGACCATGCCTACAAGGTAAGGGACAACATCTCCCTACCGAAACAACGACCTTGATGACCAATGACTAGAACATCAAGGCGCGCGAACCAAACGCATAAAGGTGTTCAACCCGTGCGCCAAAAGCAAACTTACAACGTTCAACAATAGTCACACGGAAGGCACCGACTCCGACCACATTATCATTTGTCGCTATCCAATATGGCGTGCCATGATCCCCTCATCAAGAATCATGCCATCCCCAGGTGATAGACGCGTCAATAACCTTGGCACAATAAAACCTAATGGGACCAAGGACTCACGAAAACCAATGCACTAGGAGCCGAAACAACTGACAAGGATACTACGCCCACACCCCAAGCAATCGATCGACAAGACACAAGATGATGTCATTCGAAGGAAGTGCAAGCTAAAACATGACTTCGCCAACAACCCAACCATTCATCAAGTCTAAACTAGTCAATAATTACAATTTGTTTTAACATTGATTACCAATCTAAATTTAGCAAGTCTAAATTATAAATTAGTCTTTAATTTACAATATAATTTAACATTAAATACAATCAACTTCAGCAAGTCTAATTTACAAATTAGTCATAAATTTACAATTTGATTAACATTAAATCCAAATAAAATTCGACGAGTCTACATTACAATTTAGTCATTAACTTACAATCTGATTAACATTAAATACAAATCAAATTCGACAAGTCTACATTACAATTTAGTCAATAATTTCAATCTAATGGCTAGTCTAGTTTAATCAATACTAAAACTAATTTGACAAGGCTGATCTAATTTAATTTAAAGACTGTCTATAAAGGAAGTAAAGTTGTCTAACCATAATAACTGTATTAAGGTTTAACAACTGCCATTGACTAAACTCGTGGTCTGAGAGAGCTATCTTCTAGTCAATAAAAGGTGGTTATCATTATTAATATTTCACTGTCAAAACAAGTTAAAACACAAGTGTAACGATGATGATTGGGCTGGCCATCGGGGTTCAAGAAAAAACGCAAGTAAGAGGTAAGTATCATTAAACGCAGAAAATACATAAATGGCAACGCATTCAACGCATGCCATCATTAAATGAAAACACACTCCTAAAGAGGGTAACAACATAGACCATAGGTAAGTCAGTAACGAAGTGTAGTCCAAAGGGCAAATTGCCAGGCACACATGCAACGAATGCTGTCTTAAAATGGCAAAATTGTCAGAGCAATATATCCATGCAATGAAACGCATTCAATGTAAAAAAAATGTAGAGCAAGATTCAACAATGGATACCCATCAAAAAATAAAACGCATAGCAATGAGATCCGACAATGAAAATGCCTTTAGAAATAGCAGGGCAATAATTAAATGCAACACATTCCTAGAGAGGGTAACATCGCCAGGTAACAAGCAAATTCGCAGTCTGGATAAAGGCAAAATCGTTGTACATTATATGAGCATGTATAATAAAGGTATCGCTATACAGTAAAAGGAAAATTGGCTGAATACTTGGTTGTTATATAATAAAAGGGAAATCTCTGAACAAAAGAGGTAAGTATGCAACCTAAAATGAATAAAGAAGGTTAATTTCCCCCAGGGTAAAATCGCCATCAGAATGCATTAAAGGCACATAATGCAATCGCCGTCAATTTCTATCCAAAACACGAAGTGCGTTTGCCATTAATTAAATTAAACTGCAGAGGGCGTTCGCCATTAATACAATAATTTGCAGAAGGGAAATCCGTTGCCAAGCAATTCGTGGTTTAAAAAAAATTCGATTGCAGAGTTCCAACGCATCATTTCTGCTGGGTAAAATAGTTGTTGAAGTAAAAACATATTGCAGAGGGAAAACACAGTGATCAATACAATAGAGAATCATGGTCAAGTTCCAATAGAATAACACAACAGAATGAAAATATAAGAGGTCGTTGTCGTGCACAACGCTCCACCCAACCGTAGTAAATATATTTCACAGTCATCACAGGGTATGTAAATTCACCGTAATACATTCGCAACAATATAAAATTATTTAATTTAAATTCGCAGTAATACAGATCATTTAATTTCGCAGTAATATAATTTGCAATAAGGCATATCATAGTCATCACAGGGTGTGTAAATTCGTAGTAATTAGCCGATAAAACTGTCATTTAAATCTATGAGATCGCAGAGGCCATTTAAAAAACGCAGAGGTCCTTTCATAAAAACTCAGAGGACAATTCATTAAAAATGCATAGGACAATCCATTAAAAACACAGAGGACAATTCATTAAAAACGCAGAGGACAATCCATTAAAAACGCAGAGGACAATCCATTAAAAACGCAGAGGACAATTCATTAAAAATGTAGAAGTACTCACTCGCAAAAGGCGCAAGGCAATCCATCAACCAGGAACAATCAACAGGGGTAGACGACTGACAACTATCCTTCGCTCATCATCCACGCACAAAAAAGCAGGGCATTAGAATCTATAGGTTGTTGTGCACCGAAGTGACGACTGTCGATTCGGCTCCTGGCTGACTGCTCAGGCGTGGATTGATGAACTAGGGATGAGGACGAAGTAAAAAATACAACTCTTCATGACAAGCAACAAAACCAAAGGATAGTCACAACATTCAAGGATCGAAAGCCAAGGGAATCAATCAATAACGAGCTTAAGGCTATGGGGAAATTAAGTTATCAATTAAAATGCTAAGTCAACACCTTCTTACACAGTTAAAAGCACATATGAAAGCGTAAGGTCAATAACAATCTACCATGCAAAATAACAGTGAGCGTACCGTAGCCCAAGTCGTCCACTCTGAGTCGTTGTCCCGCGCGCTCCGTGCAGCTCCCACTTGCCGACTGATGAGACTTCACCGGTACATCCTAGCCAATGCTAGGGGTACTCTTCTTCCCCCTTAGCCCCCCAAGCCACAAAGGGGCCATGCACATTAAACCAAAGGACAACTAGCTCCTAGCGCGCCTCGCAAGGCTGAGCTACCATTCCTCACCGAGCTGGGTATCCCAACTCCCACAAGTTAAGTCAGTCATGTCTAAAATTCTGCAGCGTAAAACAAAAGAGACCCATCATCCTCCTCCTCCCTCCTTTATATAGAGTTTCTAGATCATTTACTTTCCCAAAATCCCATTTAATTTATTGTTCAATAATCTAATTCATAAAAATCCTCCTCGTACATGTGTCACCGATCCCCTTCATTGCACAAAAAATTAATTTCATTAATTAATTAATTACACCTATTTCCCTCACCCACCTAAAAGCATTTCTAGAATCACTCCTAGGTGTCCCCATATTCCCTTGCACATTTTAATGACTTACCCCCTTACTAATTTACTAGTTGAGTTTAATTTAGAAAGTTCTTAAATGCTAAATACCTTACTAAGTTAATCTTTCTGCTTTTTCCTTGTGTTTCCCCTTTCTTTTTATGTTTCCCGCTTTTTCCTAGTTTCCTAATTCTTTTAAATTTCTCTCTTTCCCTTTTCATTTAAAACTCAAATTGGCATGTGTAGAAAATTAAAAAAAAATTCCCCTTTTCCTTTTTGATTAATAATTTTTTAATTAGCATATGTAAACAAACAATTATTTCCCCTTTTTAAATTTTATCCCCCAAAAGATTTTTATAAATTAATTGAATTGCTTACCCCCTTCTCGTCACATGATTAATGATGATTATCATTATTATCTATTTATTTATATTTTTGTTATTATATAAATATATATTTTTATTTTTATCACAAGTATCACTTAGACCTAGACTTTATTTTCCTAGGTTGGGTGACATTTTATTAGGGAAATTGTTTTAAATATTTCTTGTCACATTATTCGTTCTAAGGCCATATAGGTTTATTCATTTATTATTTAACAACACAACGTGCCCTTCAGGACACACTAGGTGCTCCAAGGGTGTCACTCACCTCATTCTGTTTCCCTTGCGCGAGGTGCCCTTCAGGACGCACTCCGTGCTCCAAGGGTGCCACTCGCCTCTTGACTGATTTGATAGACATAAAAGAACCCTGGAGTCAATACTGCGCCAGGTGATCTTGTGGGACACTAAGGATTTCTAAGGAATAATGCCCCTGCCTTATTGTGTGCACCTTAGAATCATCGTGAGTGACTGTCATAGTCGACCCTCACGACATCGTGGATCTTCTCGAACTAGGTAATCGTTAACCTACAGTTCCAACCACGACGGGAGTCCTAGTAGGTTGTGGCAGGGCTATTATCCACACCTCTCCCTCAACGTCTATGGTTATCGTGCGCGACCCCTCTACTCCACATGTGAGTCTGGTTGGCAAGCTATCGTCAACCTGCATCATCAACGAATCATGTCAGAATTAATATCCATAATCATATCATCTAATCAAATGGACAAATGTCATATATACAACAATCAAACCCCAATAGTCCACTCCTCGACTCGATCCATAGTCCAAGGGCTTTCATCGATGCCTCTGCATCCTCGAGGTCCAAAATCCTGCAAACTCAGGAAAACCGAGTCAATAGCACCTATCTATGTCAATATAGCAAAGTAACAAGTCATCAATCCATAATGCCTCATAATCATAATCAAATGCCCAATAGTATAATAATCTGGATCACTTGCAAGCAAGTGTCCTCAAATAATAAGTTCACTTAATGCGCGCAAGAGAGGGATGTTACATACACCCCCTCTCGGTCTAAACTTCGTCCCGAAGTTTCATGGTATATAAGTGCCGAAATAATGTGTATCACAGTATCATAAGTCTATCTATCAAACAAAAATGGAAACGGCTGGCGCATATCATATGCATCCTCACAGGTCGCCGAGTGCGGACTATAATTGTCCCATTGGACCTTGACCTGATCTACTATTTGACGCTGTAGCTGTCGAATGCGATGATCCAGGATGCGGATTGGCTCAGCCGTGAGCGCCCCCTCATCCGATACCTGTAAGGAACTCATGTCAATAACATGTGTAGGATAACCAATATAATGTTTCAAAACAGATATGTGAAAAACATCGTGCATACGCCTCAAAGAATCAAGCAAGGCTAGTCGATAGGCCACGGGCCCCTTTCTCTCCACAATCTCGAAAGGTCCCACAAACCTATGAGAGAGTTTAGCTCCCTTTCCAAACTTGATCGAACTCTTATGCGGTTTTACCCGCAAGAAGACTCGATCGCCAACTTCGTAACTATGGTCGACACGGTGCGCATCGACATAACTCTTATGTCGATCCTATGCTTCTTCAATCCTTTGTCTTATTGTTTGCATTTGCTCTTCCATTTCTTGGATCGCTTCTGGTCCCACTATGACCCCATCCTCAAGCCAATCCCAACTCAGAGGCGTCCGACACGGTCACCCGTAAAGAAACTCGAAGGGCACCATCTTAATGGTGCTTTGGTAACTGTTGTTATAAGCAAATTCCACCAGTGGCAAGAATTCTTCCCAATGCTTTTGTTGGTCCATCATGTACATGCGCAACATGTCTTCCAAGGTCTAGTTCATTTGTTCGGTCTGCCTGTCAGTCTCCGGTTGATACGCAGTACTAAAGTTAAGTTGGGTTCCCAAGGCCTCTTGGAAACTAGTCCAAAATTGTCCCATAAACATCGATCCTCGATCGGATATAATCCTCTTAGGCACGCCATGCAACCTCACAATGTCACTGATGAAAACTCTAGCTATGTCAGGTCTCTGATACGTCGTACGCACAAGAATAAAATGAACACTCTTCATTAGAGTGTTGACTACTACGAAAATCGAGTCATGTCTCCTTGCCATTAGTGGCAATCCAATAATAAAATCCATCGAAATAACCTCCCATTTCGATTCCAAAATAGCATGTGGCTATAGTAATCTTGTTGGATGTTTATGTTCGACATTTACCTGCTAACATTCTAGACATCTGGCCACATAGTTGACTATGTCTGCCTTCATTCATTTTCAGAAGAATAAGGGTTTAAGGTCTGCCCTAATCTTCGTGACTCCCGAGTGAGCCATGTATACTGCTCTATGAGCCTCGTTTAGGATCAAGCTCCTCAACTTGTCGTTCGATGGTACGTAAATCCAATTTTTAAACCTCAATAATCCATCATCGTTAAACGTAAATCCCTCAAATCTTGGTACCATCATTGTGTTTTGTCTGATAAAATCCTCGAGCTCTTTGTACCAGTCATCATCACACTGTAAAGTTAGAATCTTTTCATGTAGATTCGTCTGAAGAGGCAACACCGAAAAAATGCTTGGTCTCCGACTCAATGCATCTGCCACTCAGTTCATTATTCCTTTTATGTAAGAAATATCGAAATCGCACTCACTAAGCAGTGCCGACCAACGCCGTTGTCGCGCGTTCAGGTCGCTTTGCGTAAAGATGTATTGTAGTCCACAGTGGTCGATCTTTAGTTCAATTTTTTGTCCAACTAGGTAGTGTCTCCAAACCTTCAAGACATAAACAATGGCTAACAACTCCAAATCGTGCGTCGCATAGTTCTCATCATGCCTTCTTAGTTTCCTCGAGATGTAGGCGATCACTCGACCATCTTGCATCAAGGCTCCGCCTAAGCCTTCCTTGGATGCGTTAGTGCATACCAAGAAGTCTGCATCCATGTTAGGGACCTTTAGTATCTGTGCCATTGTCAACAGCTCCTTGAGCCTTTGAAAAGCTTATGCGCATTTCTTGGTCCAAACAAACTTCTTGTTCTTCTTCTACAACTCCGTGATCGGATTTGCTATCTTCGAAAATCCTTCAACGAACCGTCGATAGTATCCTGCTAAACCCATGAAGCTACGCACTTCCGGGACATTTATCGGTGCAGGCCATTCCATAATAGCCTCGACCTAAGTTGGATCCATGACGATACCTTTGCTAGAGATGACATGCCCTAATTAGTGAATCTTTGATTGATAAAATGATCATTTGGACAACTTCCCATACAATTTGTGCTCTCGCAGACACTGTAGTACCAAGCGCAAGTGCTCGTCATGCTCCTCTGTCGTCCGAGAGTAAATCAAAATATTGTCAATGAATACTTGGATGAACTTGTCCAAGTACTCGCGGAACACCCTATTCATCAAACTCATAAATACCCCTGGGGCGTTTGTCAGTCCAAACGGTAAAACAATAAACTCGTAATGAAGAAACCTCGTCTTAAAGGCGGTCTTAGGGACGTCATACTCCTTGATCCGTAACTGGTGATACCCTAATCGCAAATTGATCTTTGAGAACACCATCACACCCTTCATTTGATCGAACAAATCATAAATCCTTGGCAACAGATACTGATTCTTGATCGTTGCCTTGTTCAATTGACGGTAGTCAATGCAGAGCCTCCACAACCCATCCTTCTTTCGTATGAAAATAATAGGCGTGCCCCATGGGGACACAATTGGATGTATAAGTCCCAGGTCCATCAACTTCTTCAGTTGCATTCTCAACTCTTGTAACTCCGGGGTTGACATATGATAAGGCATTCTCGCTATTGGTTCAGTCCCCGGTTTTAGGTCTATGGTAAATTCCAGTTCCCTCTCCGGCGACATCCCAGGTAACTCCTTCAGAAAGACGTCTGCAAACTCTCTCACTACTGGAAGGTGTTATAGACCTTCCGCTACTCCCTTCTTGTTTAACGCAAGGATCACATAAATCTTACATCCCTTGAGCATTCTCTTCCGTAGCTGNAGGGAAACTCCTTGGTTTCGTCCTACAATCACGTGTCTTTGTCCCTCATCATCAACCAAGATCAACCGTTTTGTCTTACAGTTGAGTATCGCCTCATGCGATTCCAACCAGTCCATACCAATGATGACGTCATAAGATCCTAAGATCGTGACGTATAGGTTGGCCCTGGTGACAAACTCTCCCAGGTTAAGGGTACAACCTGTAACCTTTCCTCCAACCCTCTGTTTGCTCCCGAAGCCATCTCTACGAAGCTAAACTCATCTTGTTCGATTGCCTTTACCTTAATCCTTTTTAACGTTGCACCATAAATGAAACTCTCAGTAGCACCGAGATTTATCAAAATACTAAGGGTCTGGTCAGCGACGATACCTGACATCTCGAGCACAGTTGACTGGGGCTCTGCCTGGCAGTTATTCACTGCTGCATGAATCCGATGGGCCTTGCCAAAATCTCCCACGGTAGTGGGTCCGGCTGATCCAGATGCTCTAGTCCTCTCCACTGGGAAGTTGCGCTGGTAGTGTGGCTCCCCACATGTCCAACACCCCTTCCTTGATCCATTACTCCTGCTACCCGAAGTAGAAGCTGACAGCCCATCGCCCTGGAATCCTGGTCTGTTCTGCTGAACATGCCTAAACTGCTGTGGCTGCGGTCGACGTTGCTGCTGATGCGGTGGTCCTCGGTAAGGAGTCCGCTGCAAAGGCGCTAGTCGTCGAGGTGTAGTGAAAGTGGATCCCCTCTGGAAGCCACGTTACCCTAGCGTATGTCTAGCTAGTGTCTGATGCTGTTGCACACCATATGACAACTGCCCTTCTGGTATCACTGGAGTCCTGGTCTGACCCCCGCTGATAAGCTCCTCCTCTGCTATGAGGGCCTTTTGGATGACATCATGCAAGGTTTGAGGCATCAAAATCCTAACCTTTGCACGTATGTTGCCATTAAGGTCGAACACAAACCTGTTGACCTTAAGTTTCTCAATATTAAGATGTGGAA
Organism: Picea engelmannii; assembly: GCA_009831015.1. NCBI lineage: Eukaryota > Viridiplantae > Streptophyta > Pinopsida > Pinales > Pinaceae > Picea > Picea engelmannii. The sequence goes on along the minus strand of ML808562.1, from coordinate 98,510 downwards.
AATATTGAAACAACTCCATAAAATAGGCCTCGTACTCGGGCACCGTACAACTGCCTTGTCATAAGGCATTGAACTCGTTGAGTTGACGCTCAATGAATTTCTTCTGATAGGTACCTCTCTCGGAACCGTTCCTCGAACAGTTCCCATGACACGTCTTTGATGGCCATGTTCAGTTGCGGCAGGAGCGTCTTCCACCATAGAAGAGTGCTCCCCTTCAGTTGAAAGACCGCCATGCGGACATTCATGTTGGAGATATAGTTGCGAAGTGCAAAGCACATCACCATATTCTCCAACCATGCCTTGGCGGCTGCACCGTCCGGAGCACCAAAGAACTCGGGAAATTTGACCTTCTCGAGTTCACGATGAATGCTACCAGTACCAACCGGAGCGCGCGGTGGACCCTCAGGGGGTGCCAGTGCCCTGGTCTCATCTCTGTATAAACGACTGATTAGTGCCTCAGACTTGCGCTAAAAAGATCTCATGATCCCAACCATCTCACCCACCGCTATCTGCTCCTACCCGACAACCTGTTCGTCTCCCTGGGGGTTAGACCCCTCAGGCGTGGTTGCTGCTGGAGGCATCGCGCCTCCTCCCCTAGCACCCCGTCATCTGCCTCCACGGCGTCCTCTGACGATGATTACCTACATGAATTCAAGTCAACTTAATTAGCAACATTATAATCAAATATCATATCAACGAAAGCCATAGTGTTCCAAAGTCGCGGGTTGAACCTGGCTCTAATACCATATGTAACGCCCCCATCGTTAGGACTACAAGCGAAGCAAAAGTTTGATTTTTTTTGTTTTTGTTTTTAGGCAGGAAGGCTATGACAACAACAATTGAACCACACGACTGACGATGAATGCAAGCACACAGTCCAGGCAACATACAACTATGACTCCCTGCACTGGCACAAGGGCAACTAGGTGAAACATGCGTAGAGCAACAAGGGGAAACAACTACCCGCCCGACGCAATAGGACCATGCATACAAGCTAGGGGACAACATCCCCCTCCCAATAAAACGACCTTGACGACCAATGACTAGAACCTCAAGGCGCGCAAACCAAATGCATGAAAGCGTTCAACCCGTGCGCCAAAAGCAAAGTTACAACGTTCAACAACACTCACACAGAAGACACCGACTTCGACCACGTTATCATTCACCGCTATCCAATAGGGCACATCATGATCCCCTCATTAGGAATCATGTCGTCCCCAGGTGATAGATGCATCAATAACCTTGGCACAATAAAACCTAACGGGACCAAGGACTCAAGAAAACCAACGCACTAGGAGCCGAAACAACTGACAAGGATACTACGCCCACACCCAAAGCAACCGATCAACAAGACGGAAGATGACGCGTTCGAAGGAAGCACAAGCTAAAACACGACTTCGCCAACAACCCGACCATTCATCAAGTCTAAACTAGTCAATAATTACAATTTGTTTTAACATTGACTACCAATCTAAATTTAACAAGTCTAAATTATAAATTAGTCTTTAATTTACAATCTAATTTAACATTAAATACAATCAACTTCAACAACTCTAATTTATAAATTAGTCATAAATTTACAATCTGACTAACATTAAATACAAATCAAATTCGACGAGTCTACATTACAATTTAGTCATTAACTTACAATCTTATTAACATTAAATACAAATCAAATTCGACAAGTCTACATTACAATTTAGTCAATAATTTCAATCTAATGACTAGTCTAGTTTAATCAATACTAAAACTAATTTGACAAGTTCGATCTAATTTAATTTAAAGGTTGTCTATAAAGGAAGTAAAGTTGTCTAACCATACTAACCATATTAAGGTTTAACAACTGCCATTGACTAAACTCGTGGTCTGAGAGTGTTATCTTCTAGTCAATAAAAGGTGGTTGTCACTATTAATATTTCACTGTCTAAACAAGTTAAAACATATGTGTGACGATGATGATTGGGCTGGCCATCGGGATTCAAGAAAAAACGCAGGTAAGAGATAGTTATCATTAAACGCAGGAAGTACATCAATGACAATGCATTCAACGCAGTCCATCATTAAATGAAAATGCACTCCTAAAGAGGGTAACAACGTAGACCATAGGTAAGTCAGTAACGAAGTGTAGTCCAAAGGGCAAATTGCCAGGTACATAGGCAATGAATGTTGTCTTAAAATGGAAAAATCATTAGAGCAATATATCCATGCAATGAAACACATTCAATGTAAAAAAAACTCAGAGCAAGATTCAACAATGGATATGCATCAATAAATAAAATGCAAAGCAATGAGATGTGGCAATGGAAAGGCCTTTAGAAATCGCAGGGCAATAATTAAATGCAACACATTCCTAGAGAGGGTAACATCGCCAGGTAACAAGCAAATTCACAGTTTGGACAAAGGCAAAATCGTTGTACATTATATGAGCTTGTATAATTAAAGGTATCGCTATACAGTAAAAGGAAAATCGACTGGATACTTGGCTGCTATATAATAAAAGGGAAATCGCTGAACAAAAGAGGTAAGTATGCAACCTAAAATGAATAAAGAAGGTTAATTTCCCCAGGGTAAACTCACCATCAGAATGCATTAAAGGCACATAATGCAATCGTCGTCAACTTCTATCCAAAACATGAAGTGCATTTTCCATTAATTAAATTAAACCAGAAGTAAAAACATATTGCAGAGGGAAAACACAGTGATCAATACAGTAGAGAATCGCGGTCAAGTTCCAATAGAATAACACAACATAATGAAAATATAAGAGGTCGCGGTCGTGCACAGTGTTCCACCCAACCGCAGTAAATATATTTCACAGTCATCACAAGGTATGTAAATTCACCGTAATACATTCGCAGCAATATAAAATTATTTAATTTAAATTCATAGTAATACAGATCATTTAATTTCGCAGTAATGTAATTCGCAACAAGGCATATCACAGTCATCACAGGGTTTGTAAATTCACAGTAATTAGCTGATGAAAATATCATTTAAATTTATGAGATCGCAGAGGCCATTTCAAAAACGCAGAGGTCCTTTCATAAAAACGCAAAGGACAATTCATTAAAAACGCAGAGGACAGTCCATTAAAAACGTAGAGGACAATTCATTAAAAATACAGAAGAAAATCCATTAAAAACACAAAGGACAATCCATTCAAAATGCAGAGGACAATTCATTAAAAACGCAGAAGTACTCACTTGCAAAAGGCGCAAGGCAATCCATCAACCAGGAACAATCAACAGGGGTAGATGACTGACAACTATCCTTCGCTCATCATCCACACACAGAAAAGCAGGGCATTATAATCTATAGGTCGTTGTGCACCGAAGTGACGACCGTCGATTCGGCTCCTGGCCGACTGCTCAAGCATGGACTGATGAACTAGGGATGAGGATGAAGTAAAAAGCATGACTCTTCATGACAAGCAACAAAACCAAAGGACAGTCACAACATTCAAGGATCGAAAGCCAAGGGAATCAATCAACAACGAGCTTAAGACTATGGGGAAATTATGTTATCAATTAAAATGCTAAGTCAACACCTTATTACACAGTTAAAAGCACATATGAAAGCGTAAGGTCAATAACAATCTACCATGCAGAATAATAGTAAGTGTACCGTAGCCCAAGTCGTCTTCTCTGAGTCATTGTTCTGCGCACTCCATGCAGCTCCTACTTGCCGACTGACGAGACTTCATCAGTACCTCCTAGCCAACGCTAGGGGTACTCTTCTTCCCCCTTAGCCCCCAGAGCCGCAAAGGGGCCACGCACACTAAACCAAATAATAGCTAGCTCCCAGCTCGCCTCACAAGGCCGAGCTACCACTCCTCACCGGGCTGGGTATCCCAACTCCCACAAGCTAAGTCAGTGAAGTCTAAAGTTCTGCAGCGTAACGTTACGCATAACAGAAGAGACCCATCCTCCTCCTCCTCCTTCATTTATATAGAGTTTCTAAGTCATTTACTTTCCCAAAATCCCATTTAATTTATTGTTCAATAATCTAATTCATGAAAATCCTCCTCGTACATGTGTCACCCATCCCCTTCATTGCACAAAAAATTAATTTCATTAATTAATTAATTACTCGTATTTCGCTCACCCACCTAAAAACATTCCTAGAATTGCTCCTAGGTTTCCCATATTCCCTTGCACATTTTAATGACTTACCCCCTTATTAATCTACTAGTTGAGTTTAGTTTAGAAAGTTCTTAAATGCTAGATACCTTACTAAGTTAGTCTTTCTGCTTTTTCCTTGTGTTTCCCCTTTCTTTTTATGTTTCCCGCTTTTTCCTAGTTTCCTAATTCTATTAAATTTCCCTCTTTCCCTTTTCATTTAAAACTCAAATTGGCATGTGTAGATTTTTTTTTTCCCCTTTTCCTTTTTAATTAATAAATTTTTAATTAGCATATGTAACAAAACAATTATTGCCCCATTTCCCTCCCTTTTTAAATTTTATCCCCCAAAAGATTTTTATAAATTAATTGAATTGCTTACCCCTTCTCGCCACATGATTAATGATGATTATCATTATTATTTATTTATTTTTATTTTTATTATTATATAAATATATATTTTTATTTTTATCACAAGTATCACTTAGACCTAGACTTTATTTTCCTAAGTTGGGCGACATTTTATTAGGGAATTTTTTTTAAATCTTTCTCATCACATTATTCGTTCTAAGGCCATATAGGTTTATTCATTTATTATTTAACAACACGACGTGCCCTTCAGGATGCACTAGGTGCTCCAAGGGTGCCACTCGCCTCTTGACTGACTTGGTAGACATAAAAAAACCCTGGAGTCAATACTCCGCCAAGTGATCTTGTGGGAGACTAAGGGCCTCTAAGGAATACGACCATTGCCTTATTGCGCGCCCCTTAGAATCATCGTGAGCGACTGTCGCAGTCGGCCCTCATGGCATCATGGGTCTTCTCGAACTAGGTAATTGTTAACCTACAGTTTGAGCCACGACGAGAGTGCTAGTAGGTTGTGGTAGGGTTGTTTTCCACACCTCTCCCTCAACGTCTCTAGTTATCGTGTGCGACACCTCTACTCCACATGTGAGTCTGGTCAACAAGTTATCGTCAGCCTGCATCATCGACGAATCATGTCAGAAATAATATCCATAATCATATCATCTAATCAGATGCACAAATGTCATATATACAACAATCAAACCCCAATAGTCCACTCCCCGACTTGATTCTGAGTCCAAGGGCTTTCATCGATGCATCTGCATCCTCGAGGTCAAAAATCCTGCACACTCAGGAAAACCAAGCCAATAGCACCCGTCTATGTCAATACAACAAAATAACAAGTCATTAATCCATAACGCCTCATAATCATAATCAAGTGGCTAATAGTATAATAATCCAGATCAGTTGCAAGCAAGTGTCCTCAAAGAATAAGTTTGCTCAGTGCGTGCAAGAGTGGGATGTTACACCTACTGCGTGTCCCATAGCTGGACATGGGACCTATGTATTTTATTTGGATTGATTCAGTTACTGCTCGAGGATACAAAATATTCTAGCAGAGAGGATTGTAATGTCCCCGCTTTGGGACATCATTATATTACAGAGTGTTATGATGACCAGAGTGGCCAGATGGAGGCTGTAGGGACTACAGGGTCTATTGAGGGGTATTTTGGGGTCCAACTTGCATCGCTCATCTTATTTCATCATTATGTTCCATTTCGCACAACTTGGCTTTGGGTCCGTCGCATTTCAACGATTTCCATGATTTTGAGTTATTTTGGGCTATAGGTTAATTAAATTCACTAAGGAGGTCATATTAGGCATAATACTTGGACGAACCTCTTAGTGTAATAGCTCATTGGAATCAGGAGGAACAAGACTACATGATAGATGATGAGAAGTGACTTTGAGTGGCCAAGGAAGCCACAAGGAGAGATAAGGTACTTTTCAGAGGTAAAAAGGTTAATTAGTTAATTAATAATTAAATAAAGTAAAAGTCACTTTGGAGAGACAAGGTGAACAGGAAGGATAAAAGAGAGACAAAGGCATCTATTTTATCATTCATGTTGATTATCATTTTGATATCTGGCTTCTAGCCAGTGGGCCCATCCACTTGGGGGTTTTGAGGGTTTTGACTTAACAAACCCTAGAGATCAACTTTGTGGTGAAAGATCCCACCCAGCTTGGTCCAAGCTTGGTCACGGAGGTGAAAGATTCCTCCCTCACAATTCTACATCAGATCTATGTAGCTTCAGAAGGATTCTACACCAGGCACATATATATATAGAGAGAGGGCACACCGTTGAGCGTTTCCAGCAAGGGGGGCACATTTGTGGAGCTAGATCAGTTCGACGTGGCCAAGGATAAAGGTTTTTGGAGATTCCAGTTACTGGGTTATCTTGGGAGAGACCATAATGTCCTTCTTGGCTCTTACAGGAAGTATTTTGATGGAGTATTGATTTATTTGGAGAGTGGGACGAGTTCTCCAAGAGGAGGGGCACAATCTTGGAGTGGATCTACTCATGGAGAAGGCCCAAGCTTCATTCTTCAGCTAGGGATCTATCCTATCTTGTTCCTAGACATCAAATCTACGTTTCTAGAGTGTTTTTCTTGCTATTGGTGCCAAGGAGGAAAAGGGTCGAATTGTTGAGTGTATTCGGCTTTCCAGCAGGGCGTGACTTATCCAGTTTTGAGGTTTGGCATTTCATAAGGCCTAGATCTCGTCTTGTTATTCATCTATTGTAGCCAGGTGGCCTTTGGAGGATTGTATCTTCTCTTCTTGATCTTGATTGAATATCATCCTCATTTTGTTATGATCTCTTAGCTATATTGTACCAGATCTGCAGATCCATTGTATCAGGGTGTTCTTCTATTATGAATAATACCAGATCTGAGGTATTTTGAGTTATCTCTTGTGTTGTTGATCTTGCATCTAGTTGAGGTATGTTCCATTGTTATATATTCTTGATTATTGTTGCAAACACACATATAAATCATCAGTATAAAACCTAGTGCAATCTAAAAGACCAAATCAACAAAGTGTCTGACGAAATGCCACAACCAAAAAACATTTAAAAACACATGAAAAACATAATGTTCTTGTCATCTTGGCTTGGGAACATTACATAATCCTTGCTTCATGCATGAATGCATGCTCTTCTTTTGGAATTATGTAATCAACTCCCTCCATCTAAGAGAGTCCACGCTTTCGTCTGCATCCTTATTGCCTTCTGCAAAGTGTCACAAGCCTTTTTCTAATTTCCTCTTGATTGTTGACTTCTTCTGGGTCTCTTCAAGTTTTGATTCTTATTTTGGCTTATCTGGTAGTTGTTACTTATATAATAGCTTCCACATAAATTGTTACCAAGTATTGTCAATGTACTTCATCTTCTCATGTGTATTGCTTGACATGTAGTGATCGTGATGACAATCCTTATCTTGTTATTCTTCCATAGGTATTGTTTCACTTCAACATCTTATCTTCTAGGAAATAGATATGCAATATATATACATAAACTATGTAAACATGGTAGGTACAAGAACTATGAAGAATATTGATACCTCATTTTTAGAAGAAGAAGTTTGTTTTGTCTTGCTTGGCCTTCTTTGAGGGTTCCCTTTCTTCGGCAACTGTTGCTTCGTCTGTTTCATTCTTTTTTCTTAACTCAGGGCAGTGGTTCCTATAGTGACCATATTTTCAACAGTTGAAGCATTGTATCTTTGACATATCCTTTTCTTGATTTGGTTTCTTCCTTGAGCCAAACTTCTTCTTATTTCTGAAATTCTTGAACCTTATTGTGATAGCTTGATCATCGTATTTCTTTTGGGGTTTCTCTTTTGCATTAATCCTTGATTATTCTTGTGCACAATAAGTCCAGAGTTCTTCAAATGTGGGATAATCCTTTCTCGTGTTCATGCTTGCGGAAAATGCATCCCATGTCTTGGGAAGACCATTGAGTACTATATTTACGAGTTCCTTCTCTGAAATGATTTCTTCAATAGCTTGTAGTTGATATCTTAACTGAGAGATTCTCACAAAGTATGAATTTATGTTGTCATCATCATTCGTTTTCATGTCACAGAGCTCATTCTTCAGACTCATTACTTGTCCAATGTTTCTGACTGAGAAGAGGTTAGTTAGGGCATCGTACATCTTCTTAAATGAGTTAAGATGGGAGATGTAGGGTATCAAGTGGTGTTTTACAAAGTCCACTATGATACTCATGGCATTGATGTCATTGTCTTTGAACTTCTTTATAACTGCAACGTTCCGAGGTTCCTTCTCTTTTCCTTCTTCAAATTGTGGTTCCACGATCTTTCTTTTCACGATATCCAACACTTTATTCTTGGCAAGGATGAGGTCAATCCTTGTCTTCCATGCTTTGAAGTTAGAAGCCCCTTCTAACTTGTTTTCTGACTTCATAGAGTAAGTCATGACTGCTTTGACTTTGACTTGGTCAACCTTGGATTTTTATTAAAAACTCAAACTTGGCGTCTTGGCTTGCTAAGAGTACCAGGAGGTGCGCTGGGTCAGGGCGCACTAGGCTATCCAGAAATTAGGCCAATGTTGGTTTTCCATTCCCTTTTATCCATTTACCATTATAGATTGACTCTGTTTCATAACCAAGAAGCTTCCCAACAAAATCCCTTAAAGAGTATCGATGCTTTTGGTCACCCACAAGGCAACGCAATACACATAGTGTACTACACAGTCTCACCTGAGATAGCTCTATGGGTGGCTACAATACTCAGGTGTTTGCAACCTAGGATTGAGCGAGATCTGTGCTTGGACATCACAACCTTTATTTAGTCCATTTAACATCATGTTATAACATTTATTCTATGCATGCTTGTAAAATACCAGATCTACTTAATCACTTCCTTCATTCAACATTCATCAACTAATCAGACCTAAAGACACATTCATTCAATCCCACAACATAGTGTTACTGTGGTTCACCCCCCCCTGGGCTATGTCCACAAAGATTTGGCTCTCATGCTTTTATTATGGTTTAGAAATATATCACGTCGCATGTGTATACATTCTTGGATCTCACTCTCCTCAACAGGCTTCTCGATCCTTGCGAGGCTGACTAAAACGCACTAGGCTCCTCAGCCTGTGATCTAACCCTTAGGACCGAGTCACTCATTCCCTCCTTAGCTCACTAGTTTAATGGTTCATACCGTGCTTACAACTCTTTTTCTCTACATATCCCCGTGTGTGTCCTCTCTATTATCCTCTCTCTCTTCCCTTCCATACCCCTGTCTCTCCTAAGTACTATTTATTTATATTTTCAGCTCACTAGCCATTACAATGTATTACAAAAACCCTAACCCTAATGTCGTTAGGTCTTCCATGCATGTGTGCATGATGCTTTTCCTTCTAGTTGTCTCTTTCCTCTTGCATGCCTTTCTTCCCAAAATAGCCTTTCTTTCTGGTTCAGCCTGCTTCCAACAGGCCCCCAACACTAACATGTGGCTCGTCCCGAGCCACCTAACCCTGGTGTGCTTCTTTGATCTCTCTTGCAATCGCTTAGAACTTCTCTGTGAGCTCTGTTGTCGTTGACCATCCTTGTGCACTCTGCTTGGGTTTGTGTCATATTCGTTTTTGCTTCTTCCGCCTATGCAATGACCTTTGCTACTCGCTCCTGGAGCGATTTCATTTGAGCCTAGAATTTTTTTCTGTGTCTGCGTAGCTATGAGTTTTGTCTACAGTTTCTTCATGTCCTGCACTCCTTTGACGCGCTCTGTGATTGGCATTGTCTTCTGCCTCTTCTTGAGTTCCTGGATAACTGCGCTTATCCTTTCTTCTTCTCGGTCCCACTGCTAGACCTATTGATCCTCTTCTAGCTTCATCATAGATGAGCTGATTTCTCGAACAAGTCGGTCGTCGCGTTGACTTGTTGCTCCATCTCCTTTATCTGCATTGTTGCCTCTTGCTTCCTCTTCTCCTTCACCTCCGGTAGAGTAGTAGGTATGAGCTGCTCCCGAAGGTTCTCGATTTCCTACTTGTCTTGATTGATTGTCTGCACAATCTGATCAATCTTCAGTGTCACCATGAGTTCGATCGTCTGCACGCTCTTTGGAATTTTCTCATAGGCTACGACCAATTTCTGCGCCAGCCTATCCGTGCGGTCTTTCTCATCTTTAGTCTCAAGCTTAGCTTGCTCAAGTACCAATTATAGCTCATCCCGATTATCCTTTGCCTGCTGCAATTTCGCCGCGTCTGTGTGTGCACGAGACTGTACCTCCTATGTGACGCTAACTTGTAGTTTATACAAGGCCTTGGTTGGTATTCACGTCAATACCAACTGTATTTGAGCCAAAGTCCTTTAGGGGTGTCTGCCCCACGATTTCATCCATGCACAACATGTTAGGTGTGATATGAAATGTCGAGCTCGGTTGTGCTGTCATCTGGATCCTGTCTTGCTCGCTTGATCCAGCTTCACCTCCTATCTGTGATGTCGATGGGACCATTCCTACGTTGTTGTCAGCCACCTATGCTTCTTCGAGCTGCTTGAGGAGTTGCCACATGTATGCCAACTCTTCCTCAATTATGTCATTTTGGTGTGCAACATTATCAAAATCCTCAATTGTGTAATCTTGGATCATTTGGGCTACCATGTCCGCATCGTCCTTGGTGATCATGTATTCTGAGGGCATTTTGTGTGCCTTCGCCTTCTTACATGCACCCCCCATCTGGATGTCTGACCTTTTAGTCTGGCCTTTCTCTTGTGGAGTAGCACTTGATGTGGTTCCTTGTGCTGTCTCAGCTTGTTTCTGTCATACTTGTGGCGCCTGTGTGTTGTTCTTCTTCCCTGCCTGGGTACCTGTCTTGGATGCCCCCCCCTTTTTCCGTTGTGCCTTGTTCTGCCCTGTCCTTGGTTTCTTGGGCACTGTTATTTCTTCGGCATGTGTCTATTCCTATCTTACCTCCTCCTCCTCCTCTATTTCTGCGGGTATTTCTCGATTGAGGACCCGAATCCTCCAGTCATCATCCCAATCCTTAATGGCCATCTCTATGTCTGCCTCCTTGATGCAGTAGCGCATTTGTAGCCATTGATTGTCGGTATATTTCCGCCCCTGGATCCACATCACATGTCTAGTGGCTTTGAAGTTGGCTATGCCTCGATACTGTGCAATTGCTTTTGATGTCACCCTCCAACTGTTGGCGATGTTGTCATGTAGATCGCTGAGATATTCTTCAAATATGGCTACATTCGCCTTTCTGTTCTTGGGGTCCGAAGCGGATCCCAGCGATAAGTATCACGCTCCGTGGCAGGGATTGGGTCTAGTGGAAAAGAATGAATACTTCGGCTCCTTCCATCCGACCAAGGCTATTAGGATGAGTAGCCATGAATAATGAAATTCTGTTACCAGATCTTGCACGTCCTTGCAGTCATCTAGGAATAGATTCAACAAATAAGGGGCCCATTTGAGTGTGGTGCCCTCTGCACACTGTGTTGCCGCTGTGACAACCCTGATCGAGAATTCCTCTTTGCGACATTTCCTGAGCAATTTGCATCCCATAATTTTTGTGGCCATTCTTGCTGTGGTGTCACTAATAAGCTTGATGATGATTTCGCGACACCCCCTTTTGGTACCATATTTCTTCTTCATTTTTTAGGCCAATGCTCTCTCCTTCGTTTTGTCCTCAAGGAACTTCGCAGGATCCTCACCCCGTGAAGGTAGCTCTGTGATTTATGCAATAAGCTCTACGTCTATTGAGACGAGTTGTTCCAGCCACAGGTATCCGCCATGGGTCACTACCATCAACTGCTTGATACATTTGTTTGCATACTGGCCCCTCCTAAAGTGCGGGATGTCCAACATGCCTAGAATCCCATTTTTGGCCAGTCCCACTGCCCACTGGACTGGTTGATTAATTGGTTCGCCAAAGGGTCCTATATCCATAGTTTGTAGGTAGATTTGCTTGGTGAACTCTAGGAACTTGTCCGTGTCCGTCACATCATGGTCTGAGTACCTCAATTTCTCCATGTGGCCTAACATATTTGTTGTTATACTTACCCCTTCCAGAATGTGCGAAAAGACAATGGGTGTGGTGGCTTGCCTGCGCGGTGACCTTGGTACCACCTGCTTGCCTTTTTGTTGTGGTGGCTGACTTGAGGTTCCATCCTCCATTGTTTACTCTTCTGCATACTCATCTAGTTGGCCGATGACATCTTCCATTGTTCCCTCCTGTGGTTGTTCTGGTGTGGTTGTCTGTGACCTTTCCAATGTGGTCGTTTCTGCCTGGTTTGGGGTCGTCCCATTGGCTCTCGGGGCTTCTTTAGGTTTTTTCGGGGTGCAATTGGTTGCTCGTGTCCTCAGACCGTTGGACTTGTCCCTCTTCTGACACATTAATTTCCATGCCCACTGGTGTTGTCCACTAAGATTCCTCCACGATGGGTGTGGGGCTTCCTGGTGTCATATTAGGCGACGTGATTTCGTCCATGTTGATGACTTCTGGAGGCTGAAGTGGTTTTTGTTCGCTTCCCTGTGGCTGTGGTGGTGCTCTGGCGCTGCTTCGAGATCGTCTGGCTCAGTTCTCCCTGTTTGGGTGGTGCTATGGTGGTAAGGATGTTGTTTGTTGATCTTAGTGGCCTCTACAACCTCTGCAACCTTAACTCTCTGATTCGTATGCTCTATCACTCTGTGCCTCTCCTGATTTCACAATAACCTTTCTGCTCCCACGTGCTTGCTTTGCATCAAAGTTGTGTGACGCTTGTCGGAGACGTTACTGCGATTGTGTTTTAATTGAACCGTTGCTTCTCGCATACTTGTCAGTGATTTCCCTTGCTGTCGCTAGTTGGTGAGATTAATGTGGCATCTCGTCAGTCAGTTTTCTTATATAAGTTTGATAGTCGTCGTTCGTTGGCACTTCTTTTACCGTATCCGTCTTTCCCGTTGTTTCTGCTTTGTAGTGTCCATTGACCTTGTCTCCGTTGGGGTATCATTTTCGAATGTGCAAGCTCATTCTCTTTTTGGCGCACTATACCTCTGTTGTTATCTTTTGATGTCCGACACGACGCAACATTTTTTTTTTTTAGGTGCTAAGGGGTTGACTTTCCCTATACAGCTTCAGTCAGCTCCCATTGATCATCCCTCTGAGTTTTGTGCCTCCTGTTATCCCCAATTTTTAGGGATAACTGGGAGATCGTGTCTCAAGGCCCACAGGTCCCAGACATGGAGTAACGAGAGCAAGATTGACCTGAGCATGGCCCTGGAGGGCCCATCCTTTTCTTCTTTCATTAGACTCGTCTTGTCAGCACAACAACATCCATCACTTTCGACTTGGTCTTATATCGGAGGAGGCTCTTGCTCTATGAGGTAATTGGTCCAGGTATCATGGTATGTGTCACTTTTGATCATTAAAACCTTTAAATATATGCATCTGATTCCTTTAATCTCTAACAACTGCTTGGATATTACATTAGCCCACTTGACCATGCTCTGGGAAATTGACAGGGTATCCTAGCAAGCCTGTGCCCATAGGTCTAGGTTTGCCACTGGGGGATTTTTGAAAGGCCATCGTCCGCTCCCATCATAACACCACTTTTCATCTTATCTCCCGATCACCTGTCCCATTCCCCCTGTTCGGGCATTGGATTGACCTGTTTGTAGGGTTGCACCTTATCTCGTGGGAAGAAGGGGCTAAAGGCCCAGAAGGTAAAAGCAGCTGGTAAAAGATAAAAGCCTAGAAATGAAAGCTCGAGATGCTTCACCCAGGGATCCCCGAGAAGGCAATAAAAAGCCTCTCAGTAAGAAACAAGAGGGACCCAGAAAACATAACCTAGTCAAGAGGATAGGGGGTCTCATCATGAGCCAGCCTATTAGGTTCATGGGTACCTAACAATATGACATTGACACCATCTGGTTACCATGCCAGGGAAGTGACCTTTGGTTGCATGGCCAAGGGAAAGGGGGTCTCATCACGAGCCAACCTTATCATCTCTGTGAAAGTACTTGTGGGTAACACTATCAGCTCTGGTCACCGTGCCAAGGCAGTGTCCTCTGGTTAGCCTTTGAATAAAAAGAAAAAGAAGAAGAAAAAACAAATAAAAGAAAAGAATAAAGGCAAGAACGAGCTTGGAAAAATTACATCCATGACAGGTACAACTCACCTTCTACAAAGGCACCCATAGATAACGTCATGCATCCCTGGCTCTCACTTCACCCACGTGTCTGGACATCCCCTAGCCACATCACCTCACTTACATGGCTTGGATGAAACCTTCCTGGAAACTTCCCCTTTCTTCTGGATACTAGCCCAATAGGACGTCTTGTCTTTTTCTCCAGTCTTGTATTGTAGGTTTTTGTAATGTCTTTGAGCTATTGACTGATGTATTAGGGTCTTATGCATATGTTTTATAATATTGACGATGAAACATGATTAACATTGTTATGATTCCGGTGACTAATGAGCCCATGGAGGGCGTAGCTTCTGATGTGCAGGATCATGCCCGACGGACAGGTACCATTTGGACTGGTACACATGGGGAGATGATTAGTTCGGACCTCCATGGGGCTAAAGAGCCCATCAGATGGTTGCTCACACCCCATCAGGAGGGCAAAGACAGGACAATGTTTGACCAAGGTTTTGCACCAGAGAAGAAGAGGATGTTCCATCAGAGGCACTTTGGCAGAGGCCGGCCCAGGGGGAATGATCCCTTTTCAGTGGAACGTTGGCCTTGGAAGGCCCTGGACGCCCCCATCCTCACCATGACGTCATCCAGCTTCATGGACATTCATGGAGGTAGACTGGGCAGCAGTGGCATGTGTGACACGTTGGAGAGGCCCCTAAGGGGCTAACGTTTTTCTCCTGGATGTCTCATCTGCCCTAAGAGGGGCTAGCGCCTCCCTTGAAGGGGCTTTTACCTTTTTTAAAGCTCAGTTAGGGTTTTAATTTGACAATTTAATGTAAAAACAATATTCTAGTCTTGTCGGCCATTTTTATGACCTAAAATTAATTAAGGTCATTGATACACTATATATTGAGGAGTTTTAGCCTCAGTTTGATAACACATCACTCACTCATTTAGTGAGGTTTGATTTTTGCGCCCTAATTGGGTAGTTTTGCTGATTTAGTGAGGCACACTTGTTGAAGGAAGGCATTTCTTGGCATTTTTGGCATTTCTCTTGAAGGAAGGTTTACAACTAGGGTTTGCATGCTACTTCATGGTGACATGTAAGTGTTTTTTCTGCAAAACTTCTTGATTGAATGGTTGTAGTCTTATATTCTTGCATATATTTATAATTTGCTGATAAAAACCCTAGGTGACAAGCACACAAGTAGGTCCTTGTTTCATGTCCCCTAAAAGAGAAATTTTCAACCATTGAAGAAGGAAGGAAGAGCCTAGCCATAGCTACACTCTTATTGCTTCTTCTCCCTGAGCTAGCTGTACTCTCTGAAGTCAAGAAGGAGGAGACATACTAGGCCTAGGTTATCGATACCTAGGGTTGTCCTGCTTCTAGGGTTTGGTGATAGAGCCTTGCCTTAGCAACACTCTCCCTCACCACATTCTCTAGTCTTGGTTTATCTTTTATGCTAGCCGTTTTTGCCAAGTTGACCTAAGGAAGGAGGAGAGAGCACGAGGCCTTGCTTTAGCAACACCGGAGTGAGCCTCTCTCCTCTAGGGTTTTGATTCTGAGGCCCTGGCATAACAACACTTCAGAACCCTTCCCTCCAATCCTTAGTTTCCTTCAACCCTTGTGTCCTCTTCTAAATTGTTTCCATTAACCCTTAGGCACTGATCTTAGACCTCCAACGTTGAAGTGAAAGTGATCAAACAACTCTCAAAACCTTGCTAAATTGAAACCCTAACTAACTACTAACCCTAAGAAGGTCGACGTCACCCTTGGTTACTTCATCTTAATGAAACATTTTTCATTTTATGGGCAATTGAATGGTGTTTAAAGCATTTATTGAATAAGGGGTTGATTGGATACAATGATTTCTACATCATCTTGATATTTATTGGTGAAGTGATATTATTTCATTGGTATATTAAAAACATTGACTTCGTCAATATTTATTGTTATAATTGCTTAGATATTGATATCAGATAGTCTTATGAAGTACTAACCCATTGAATCATAGCCTGCATATATATTGGTTTGTTGTTGCTTTGTTCTGGGCATGTGTTCTTCTTTGGGCCTACGCTTCATTATTGGTTGTTTAGCTGGGACTATCTGTTTTTATGGTGACATGTGAAGGGGGAACTTTACTTTGACTTTTAAGCCTTTGCCTCTTCAAAGCTCCAGGTTACCGGGGACGTCTCCCTTGGGCCTAACCTCCCTAAAGAGAAAGAAACTCCCCATCATGGTGACATTGGGTGGGATAGGTTCCTGTTACGCCAGTTTGGCCTTCTACTTCATAGCCATTTGACCTAGCTACAAACTGTGCGATAACATTTTGGCACCATTGTCGGGGAACACTGAGTCAATTCTCCTCAAATGACACATCCCTTGCCTCAGAGACCTTTTCTTACAAGCTTACCTGGTGACTCCACTAGAGTTTTTTTCCCCTTTTCTTTGGTAGTTTCAAGTAAACTATCCGGTGACTCCACAAACTAAAAGGAGATTCAATAATCCTCCTTTATCTCTCATAAGGAAACCTCCCTTAAACTCTCTTGTTGTCAAATCACTTTTCGGAAAGAGCCTTCCTTTAAGAATCATGTCTAGCTCTCAGACTACTACAACAAACCCAACCAACAATCAAAGACAATGGTCATCTACCCTTTTTAGGTCATTAGACATGTTAGCCATAACATGCTACCCTAGGCAAATGCCACCCAAATATGAGAAGTGGTTGCCTAAATTCACAAGTACTGATGCAATCAGTGCCGAAGAGCATATGAGCAACTTTTGGGCATTCTTTCAACTTCACCCCATCAGTGATGATGCTGAAGATCTGGTCATGAAGTTGTTCTCTGCTACTCTTTATGATGCCTCAAGGCATTGGTACCTAATCCTCCCCGATGGAAGCATCAAAACCATGGATAGACTTGAAGAGGCCTTTCTCAAAAGATGGAGTATCAAAGAAGACCCTAATATGCTTCTCACACGACTGAATAACCTTGCCAAATATGAAAATGAGTCTATTCAAGAGTTCCATACCAGATTCAAGACTTTACTACAAAGAATTCCTAGAAGCCATCATCCGAAAGATGACTACCTCATATATTTACACCAGATCTTTCAATGGCCAACTAGGGTATCTTCTTAGAGACAAAAACCCCTAGTCAATTCAAGAGGCCTAAGAGCTCGCTACCAAAATAGAGGGGAACCTCCTTTCATCTAAGATTGAGCCTTTTGCTAACCCAAGAGGGAGGGTTGACACTAAACCAAAGAGAGTACACAATGTTGAGCCTACTTCGGATCTATGTACTAGTATCACCAAGCTACAAGCCTCTATGGATGGCATCATAAAGAATCAAGAGGAAATGATGAGCAGGATTGTCAAGCTCGAAAGATCCCAGACCCAAGCATCCAGGGTCCCGTACAAAGGACAATTCCAGAAAGGGAGTCAGTTTTACAAACCAAAGAATGAGCATGAAGTTCCGAATACTTTGGCCCCTGCAAACATTGTTGATGAAAATCCTTGGTGCCTGGAATACAACGAAGCACATTGGGAACATGAGTGCCCCTATAATAGTGGCCATCAACAAGTCAACAACATGGATTGTTTCATGGAGTTCCCTCAGATAAATATCACAGATGCAGAACATCAGGAAGCCGTGAAAGAAGCAGCCAGATCAACAAGGATGGCGGTGATAAACAACCTGGATCAAGAATCACGAGAAAAGTTGAAGAAACAAGAATTCCAGGTGTACAGAAGAAAGAATTTGAAACAACCAGCTGTTGATCAGGCAAATCCCCCACCCTTAGAGATACTTCTTCCCAAGACATCTAAGGTTGGCCAGGTTGACCTAAATTTCGACTTCGAAGGGGCATTATCAAAGATGCATGTGAATGTCCCCCTGAGAGAAGCAATCAAGATCCCATCCATCAAGGAACGGTTTGATACTTTCTTTTCGGGATCATATGAACCTATGGACCCCCCTATTATGTTGCAAGATGATCACTTCAGGGTCCAATATGGTGAAAACCCTCCTTTCTTCATGAGTTTAACAATGAATGACAAAAATCTCAACAATTGCATGTTAGATACAGGTGCTAGTGCCAACATGATGTCACTGAAAGTCATGCGACAAATGGGCTTGAAGGTCACATGGCCTTACAAAAATGTATGTGATTTTGAATCTAAAGCTATATCCACACATGGGGTGGTTGAGGATGTTGAAGTTCACTTGAAGGAGTACCTTGAAAAGATGGTCCACGTTGACATTGTGGTGGTTGATGTCCCCGATGTGTGGGGAATGTTGTTATCTAGGAAGTTTGGTGCAATGTTAGGTGGCACCCTTGAGATGGACCTCACTTTCTTGCAATTGATTTTGAAAAGTGGAACGGTAGGTCGTCTACTCAATGTGCCAATAACTGGGGACCATGTGCAGGACATTATTCACCCCGTTAATAATGAATGAGCACAAAACGAGATGATACAAACTCTTCAAAAGTATTCTCCAGAAGACATGCCCTTTGTAACAGAGGAGGACTTTGATCAGATCGAATAACCCAAGAAAGAAGAATACCAACAAGTCCTGGATGAATTCAAGAACAAAGAAATTGGGACGGTGAAGATATTAAAGAAACATGAAGATGACGTACAAATCCACCCGTCTCAACGAGAAGTTTGTACAACAGAATCTCACCCCCCTCCCTCAGTACAATACACCAAGGTTGTTCATAGAACAACCAAATACAAAATCAGAAAATACAAGGAGGGAGACATGGTATGGATGTGGGATACCCAGAAAGGAGAACCAACTAATGTAAAAGGAAGCACACAGTCATGGCTCGGACCCTTCAAAGTTGGAATGGAATCAGTTAATGACTCATACTACCTATCCACTTTAGAAGGAAGAAGGCACCCATTACCTATCAGCGGACACCTCCTCAAACCCCACCAAGGTGGGGGAACATGACTTCATAGGTAAGTATAGGTAAGTAGGCATTTTCATGTATTATACCATTTGCATTTCATGTTAGTTGCTTCCACACATGCATATTGACTGTTTTATTTCGGTTTATATATGTCTATATATTATCCAATTCTCCTGCTCTTGGCTGCACCAGAATAGCTCCAATTGCTATGGCTGATGCATCTACATGTACGTGGAATGTCTTCTCCCAGTCTGGGAATACTAGTATTGGTGCGGCTACCATCTTCTCTTTCAGCATATCCAAACCATGTTGACAATCCTCATTCCACTCAAACTTTGTGTCTTTCCTTAGCAATTTCTCCATTGGCACAATGATCTGCGCGTACCCTTTTATAAATTTTTTGTAGTATCTTCTGTGTCCCAATGTCGCTCTTAGTTGATGGATTGTCTTAGGTGGTGGCAGGTTAACAATTACTGCAATATTGGAAAGATCTACTAGCAAACCTTGCTTGCATACTATATGGCCCAATAGTATCCCAAAAGGTGTTCTGAAGATGTACTTCTTGATGTTTAACAATATCTGGCACTGCCTACATCTTTCTAACATTAGCCGCAAGACCTCTACATGGTATTTCAACAAACTATAGACTGTCCAATCGTCCAAATATACCTCTAGAAACTGGTGGATAAATTATTTAAATGCAACTATGACTACTCTGGAAAATATTGCTGGTGCATTCTTTAATACAAACGACATGACTGTGTACTAGTAGGATCCCCATTATGTAGCAAATTTGGTCTTGTATCTGTCTTTCAGTGCTATCTTGATCTGATGGTATCCTGAGAATTCGTCGGTGAATGAATAAGCTTCCTGTCCTCCTATGTTCTCCAACACCTCATCTGTGAAAGGTGTAGGGAATGGGTCATGTAGGCACAAATCATTCAACTTCCTCAAGGTGACGCATATTCTTATCACCCGTTGTTTTTTCTCTTGAACTACCATCGACCTTATCCATTATGATTCTTCTACAGGTTCTATGATTCCAGCCTCCAACAACCTATCAATCTCAACTTTGACTTTTTTCTTATATATCGGATTTAGTCTGTATGGTCGTTGTCTGACTGGTCTTGCCTCAGCTCTGAGTGGTATCTTCATTTCACCTAGATCTCCTGCTATGCCCTTTATTTATGTGAACGTTGTTGGGAACAGGTCGTTGTACTCGCGCAGTAACTCTGTTACTCTTTCCACTGTTTGCTCATCCTAGTAGTCTCCAATGCTGGCCATTTTGGGATTCTAAACGGTCCCAATGTTGAATTTCTTCACCTTGATTGGTGAAGTAATTACTTCTGATTCTAGAGGCGGACCTTCCACTTCTCTTTCACCTTGAACTTCCTCAATCTAAATATCACACGAGTTATCTTCCTCTGGTACTTCTTCCTGCACATGGTAGCATCACAATAGTTCTTTCACTGTCTGTCTGTTCTACTGTTGTTCTTCCACTATGAGTTCAACTTATGGTTCCTTAATGAATATCACCACTCTTATTTGTTTAAGTGTTACATCTATGTTGGGGCTCTCATGCTCAAATGAGAAAGTGATTATAAAGTTCTGTTGTAGTACTGTCTAGCTCGTAGTTCCACTGCATAGTTCCTTGTCTGTATACCAGTTTGCTGGGATGCCCTCTAATGTGTGTACAAAATGGTGAGGCCATTTCTTTGGTGGTGTCATTTTCCACAGCGCTCTGCACTTCTCCAAGTGTCATGTTGGTGCCCCCTGTACATCATATTTCTACTGTTGATTGCTTCTTTTTTCTATGCCAAACCTAATGCGCAGTAACCCCTTACATTGGTACCAATCCTTGATTGTTTCTTTGTGCATGCCCCACCATCTTGCAGGGGCCGCCTTGAGTGTTATATCTAGTGATAAAAGTCTCTGATTTTCTAACACTTCATCTTCGTAGTGTTTCAAGAATGCTTCTAGATCGTTCACCCCAATGGAAACTAGGTGGTTCCCTTATTTCCGTACCTACCCATCTTACTGCGCAGTCTATTCTTGTGCATCTTTTTGTGGAAACTTTGTGTAGCCTCTGTTGCCAATTCTCTAAACATGTATCTGAGTTTGATGCACATGAGGTGATGCTCCGCCAACTGAGTATCCCATCTGCAGTTGGGTTTACATAATCCTCATCTCGCACAATTGTTCTGTACAACTAGCTAATTTCCTCTAGGTCCAAGCAAGTAGGCTCTATGAACCTTTCCCCTTCCGATGGGTCTAATGGCACAATAACCCTGTATTCTCCTGACTCGAAGGTCATTTTTTCATGTCTTTATGTTGATTATGGAATGGTTATCAAATGCCCAATCCAAGCCGAGAAATGATGGATAAGGTGTTGTGCCGTTCACTATTTCTATTACTTCGAAGTCAGCTTTAGTGCGCACTCCATCCAGGTCTACTGTCACTCCTTTTAGTCTCCCAATTGGTAGAACTCTGAGTTGATTTGCCAGTTTCAGCTGAACCGGTGAATATCCTAATCTGGGCTCTCCCATACATTGCCATGTCTTCTTGGGTAATACATTGACTTTAGATCCTAAGTCCAGTATGATATCTCCCATGTTGAAATATCCAATGTTGGCAGGCAGCCTAAACTCCCTACTTGTTCTCCTCCTTGTATGTAGGTGATTGACTATTTTTTGTTCTAGCTTTCCTTCTGTCTCTACGCTACATATTTATAGCATATTTTGTAATACTTTGACAGAGGATAGATCATTTAGTAATTTTACACATGATGGCAACAAGTCTTTGATCGTACTTACTTTTTCCAGGGGCTGCATTTCTTTGGTGTGATCCAACGATGGAGGCATCTCGTACTCTGGTACTTCCTTACTATGCTGCGTGATTGAGGTCAACGCAATGTCTGGCTTCAAAAATTCTTGTTTGGCTTGCTTAAATATCTCCTTCTCGTTATGCGCGTGAAACTGCTTCCTTGGTTCGACATTCTTCTTCACCCATTGGTGTCGTACTGACTCTTGTCTCCATGCGTTGTTTCATATTTTAGCTCCTCCACGTGTAACTATGTTGATGTTTCTTCCTTCATCCCTTTCTTTTGCTGAAATCCATTGAACATTATTGTTCTGATTCCTCTTTTCCTGGATCTTCCCTAATAACGTAGGACACTCTTCCGTGCCATGATCCGATGCGCGACAATACATACAGGTTGTTGGTGGAAGTGAACATTCTCTTGCATAATGTCCTAGTTGTTGACAAGTGTGACATACCACTGGTCCTCTACCTCTTCCAAAGCCTCCTCTTGCCCTTTCGTCACCTCTGTAACCAGCTCGATACCCTTGCGGCGCGTTATACTGAGGCACCTGGTTATACTGCACGGTATTGTACTGTGGCTGCGCTGTGTTATATGGTTGTTGCACAATATTATACTACTGTTGTGCAGTGTTGTATGGGGCTGGTACTTGGTTAAACTAAGGTGTGGCTTGCCCGATCATCATTTTTGTCTGTACCCTGTATGCATCTGATGTTCTTTCCCTCATAAGATTCATGGTTCTGCAATCTTTGTCATCATGGCCTACTGACTTGCAAAAGTTGCAATACGATCTCTTTGGTATTGTCTGGTACTTCTGCATCATTGGGCAGTGGTATGGATCATGACCCTGTTTCTTGCAGATCTCATAATTGATTCCTTCTGTTGGCAATGGGTTTGGCATTCCTACTGCCATGTATTGCGCGAATGTTGGACATTCGTTCGTATGATGTCCTTTTGTCCTTCATGCTGTACACCAAATGACTTCTTTGTTGTCCTTACTTTTGTTCTGGTTCAGATGGAACATTAACTTCTTCAGATCCTCCTTCAAATCCTCGATGGCTGGATCTGTCTTCTGATATTGGTTTTCTTCCAGTTGCAGGGTTGTTTGCGTCTGAAACTTCTGTTGTCGCAGTGGATATTTCAAGTGTGGTAATAGTGAGTTGATGAACAAGTGCCTATGTTGCATATCTGTCATGACATATTTCAACTTTCCTTTCAATCGTTTGAATCTTTGGTCAATCTCCCATACAGATTCTCCTAGTTTTTGTCTAATCTCTATCATCTCGTTCATGTATTTTTCCTCTAAACTAGGCTTATGGAACTCATTTATCAATAGCTTCTTGATATCTCCAATCATTCTTTTTGTCCCTGGCGAACTGTTTGCAGCTAGACTCGTATACCAATCCAGTGCGCGATCCCTTAGTGTGATAGCTAACTGTGTAAGTTTAGTGTCCTCGTCTGTGATCTGTTTTGCTTCCCAGATCTTTTCAGAGATAAACATGTGCTTCTTTAGGTCCTCCGATGCTTCTCCTTTAAATTCTGGTAACTTGATGGTGGGATCGTGTCCCGCCATCCTGAATGTTGAACTACTACCTTCGCACGGTGTAGATACTTGACTAATGCTTCCTGAATTGTCCCCCCCTGTTATTGTTCCTTGTGTAGATGCACTTCCTACTGTCTTCCTTCTCCCGAAATGCGGTTGTCTAAATGGTGGTGTTCTTCTTGGTGTGTTAGTCGAGCATGGGTTTGTGGGTTCCACTCTGACATTAACATGGATAGGATTGTTGCCTTTTATTCCCACTCTTGGACCTCTCATCTTCCTCTCATATGTTGCACACAAAATTTCTTCAATATGCTCCATAGCCCATAGATCCTCTACCTCCTCTTCATCACTTGCCAAGCCTTCCCTCGCGGATATTGTTATAACCCTATAATTCATAGTATCATCTGGTGACTGGAATTTTTTCACTCTGGGTGTATTTTGGTTTGCAAATAATATTTCATTTCTGCAAATTATTTTCAAGGAAAAGAAAAGAAAAGAAAATTCATGATTTTTGATGTCGAGTGGTTTTTCCTAACCCCATGGTGACAAAAGCAAGGGAAGCAGTGCACCAAACCCTCAAAAAGGTCATTAAGCCCAAGTTTTGCCTCATATACTGCATTCGCGCCTAGAGAATAAAGAATGCACTTAGATCGACGGTCGATCTAGAGGCGCGTAGATCAATGACTGACAGTGGATTTCGGACCCCCTCGATTGTTATGTTTTTAACGGTGGGGGGGGGGGGGGGGG
>ML808562.1:49320-63095 GCA_009831015.1 Picea engelmannii | reverse complement strand
AGAGAGAGAGAGAGAGAGAGAGAGAGAGAGTTGGATACTCACTAAAAAACTCTAACCCAACTAATGCCATTCACCCTTCTTTTATAACTCTCCAAATTCCTAAAAGTGGGTGGCTTGCTCTTGCAAAGTATAATTGTTGTCAGGTCGTTGTTATAAGTGAGGTAAAATGTAGTAAAAAACCCCTCAACAACCATAACTATAGATGGAACTCTCACCAAGGAGGGGGTCTACCTCTCATAAATGAACCAAGCTTGTCCATGCCCCTTGAACTTCATTATTAATTGATGATGATGACTTAACTCAAGACAAGTGAGTTGCCTCCACAAATTAAATTTCTAAAACAAACTGACTATCCAATAATAAATTTCCCTCTCCCATGCCAACTAACCAAGGAGGTTGCTCTAGGAAAAAGTAATTATCTCATAGTCTCCCATTTTCAAGAATTATAAAAGAGGAAAGATTCAGGAAAGGCACCCTCCTTTGCCAAAATAATGACAAGTCACTCACTTAAAAATAGAACTGAAGTCATGAAAACCAATTTTAGCTAATTTCCAAATATACTCAAGGAAGGCACCTAGGGTTTACCTGACTAGAACAAGTTGGAATGGTTACCACATGGTATCCTGAAAATATTCCATTTTCTCACTCCATACCTTCTCACTAGAAACAAGAGTATGGTGCCCCCACCTACTAAATATAGACATGCCAAAAATATCAATCTGACTCCTAAAAATAGAAAATACAAAAAGTGAAGGGAACTACAAGGAGATCATTGCCAAATATAACATGCCTAAAAATAGGCACTACTAAAAATAACAAAATCTCGCATGTCAATGAAAAAAGTCTCATTGGACTCGATTTTCCGTAGAGAATTCGAATATATGCTTAGAATCATCATACAAGCTCTCAAACCCTAAGTGATAAAAAAAACAGTGTCTCGCACGTCACTCGAAAAAAATGATTGTCATCATGAGCTTGCAAGGATCCCAAATATGCGTTCAATTCTAACATGCAGACCTCCAAACTCATGCTCCTAGAAAATAGTAAAACTACTATAAATAGTAACTCTCCCCAAAACTGATGAGAATGCCTATGATCTCTGTGAAGCCTAATGTACCTGTCACTGAATACCAACCTAATGAAAGCTAGTTGGATCTTAACCCTCTAGTTGCAAAGGAAAATTTGAGGGTTAACAATGGTGACTCAAGGGGATAGGATCCCCCCGTGGGATGTCGAGAATCTTAGAATCTATGTACTTTGTAGACCATTGATATTTGGAAAATCCAACCTATAGACCATTGTTCATGTCCACGGGGCAATGGAGTCAAATGTATGGTGCCTCAATTGATCTTTTATAATGAGGACCAACCATACATGCCCATCTGCAACCCACCTATCATGTACGTTCCTCCCACTAGAAAATGAGTTGAAGTCGATAAAAGGGAGAAAGTGACCTGGTCAGATGCCAATGAGGAAAACACCTACCATGTGCAAAGGAACCCACCAATGAGGCTAATGGGACCTAAGGTATGAGCACTACCTGACAATGTGAATAATGATATGAAATCAAACACTAACCAAACACATCCAATCAAGACTCATTGATGATTAGTCTTGTTGAATGCAAGATGACCACCAATGAGGCTAATGACCATCAAGGTGCTCTAGTTTTTGGTCCACCCCTCAGATGATGTGTTGGACTCGATGATGAATGATCTTCTAAGAGGAAGGAAATGATGAAAACATTTCTCTCGACAAGAAGCAAAAATTGTGAAGTACAAGAAATGGGCACCATATCCCTAAGGTTGGATGAGAAATTGACTGAACTTGGAAAGATGACTCGATGCAATCACTGAAAAGATAAGACCATAATATAACTCAAGACTCCTCTTATTGTCTCTACAACACTACCCACCTACTAGACTCAATACTCACATAGTGGAAAGAATGACACCCTCATCCAGGCTTGACCTAGACATGACCATCCACGCAATGATGATTGTATTGATGACATCATACTCAAAAGTTTGACTTGAACAAATAACAAACTACAAGCTAAAATTGAATGAAAAGGAAGGACATAATATACATGTATACGTGTGAGACATTTATTATGAAGGAAACTAATTTATATGCTAACATAAAGTAAGATTCTAGCACGTGTGGTTGTGGCTTGGAGTGTTATCCTCCCCACCCAGGTTCTATTCCTGTAAGTGACATTTTGAGCTCAAAATGAGTATATTGTTGAAATCGCTTCAAGCCTTATTATTAACGTGGCCTTGTGCCTTGAATAATCTAGGGTTTACCCTGGGTACCATCCTTGAAATGAGGGGAAGTATCCGAGGGTTTTCCCTGGGCATTATTACTTGGAAAAACAAATATGACAAAACTGCAAACTTGAACATGACAACAATAGAACTAAAGGAAAATTAGCAAAGTAAAGCATATTACAAGATGACATAAGATAGAAAAACCATTAGATTGTAATTTTAAAGTTGATAGCAACAAAATCGAAAAAAATGTTAGTGGAAAGAAAACAATAACAAAGGGTGGTAACTACCCACAAAAACCCAAAAATTCACACCCTTTTCTAGGTGCCTTTCTCCCATTTGTCGACTTCATCTCATTTTCTAGTGGGAGGAGCATATATGATAGGTGGGTCATAGGTAGTGATTGCATATGGGCATGTATGGTTGGGTCCTTGTTACAACCGATTGGTCAAGGCACCATACATTTGACTCCATTTTCCAGTGGATAGGAACAATGGTATACAGGTTGGATTTTCCGGAGATTAGTTGTTTAAAAGTGAAAAGTACAGAGATTCTGAGATTCTCGACATCCCAAAAGGGGATCCCATCCCCAAGAGTCACCATTGTTAACTCCAAAAATTGTTTGTGCAATTGTATGGTTAAGATCCAACTAGCTTTCATCATGCTAGTATTCAGTGACAGGTACACTGGGTTTCATAGAGATCAAAGTCACTTCATAGGCATGTTTATTAGTTTTGGGAAGAGTTGTTATGTTTAGCATTTTTCTTGTTTTCTAGGAGTTTTAGTTTGGAGGTCCTCATGTCATAATTGATCACATATTTGGGATCATTGCAAGCTCATGATTCCAATTAGTTTTTACAAGGTGACATGTGAGACACTATTATTTTTAGTAGGGTTTGAGGGATCATATGACGATTCTAAGCATATATTTGGATTCCTTGAGGAAAATCGAGTTTGCTGAAACTAACTTCATTGACATGAAAGACGTTGTTATTTTTGGCAGTGCCTATTTTTAGGTGTGTTATATTTGGCAGTGATCTCCTAGTAGTTCCCTTCACTTTTTGTCTTTCCTATTTTTTAGGAGTTGGACTGCTATTTTTGGCATGTCTATATTTAGCAGTGTTATTTTTAGCAAGTAGGGGCACCATACTCTTAGTTCCAGTGAGCAGGTGTAGACTAAGAAAATGAAATCTTTTCAGTTTGCCACATGGAAACCATTCCAAGTTTTTCTCATTAGGAAAACCCTAGGCGCCTTCCTTGAGTATATCTCACAATTAGCTAAAATTGGTTTTCATGGATTCAGTTCTATTTTCAATCAGTGACTTGTCATTATTTTTGGCAAAGGAGGGCACCTTCCTTGAATCGTTCCTCTTTGCTAATTTTGGAAAAATGGGAGACTGGGAGATGGTGATCCAGATTATTTTCAGAATAAAATGAAAGCAGGGATGTTACGATGAAATACACATAAAAATTGCTAGAAATAGAGAAATACAACAATACATGATTTCTATTAATGAAATAAATGTACAGAGACTGTAAAAATACAGAGTGCAAGACTCACTAGAATGGTGGTAACTTTATCTCTGAGAAGAGATGTGACGGCTACGCTCATTTACAAGAATATGATTACAATGAGGCTCTGAAGGCCTTTTTATGATAAACATGAATGCCAAAACCCTAGACATCCAAAAACCTAACCCTAGGAGATGAAGCACCAAAAGTCATGTGGGCCCCATTGGGGTAAGTTAGTACATTAACTTCCTGGGGTCGTAACTTTTGCATATGATATCTATTTTAGGTGTGTGATAGCGTGTTGGAAAGGTATTTTTGAGAACTACGCATTATGTTGTTAAAATATAACTTTATCTATTGTTTAATTGTGGCAAGACAAGAACACACTATTTAGAGCCCTAAAATGGCCCTGGAAGTACAAAAAGATGTACTGACATGAAAAATTTCAAAATAAGATAGTAGGAATAGGTGGGCAGCCACCAATATCCACTTGGATGTTGCGTAGGGCTTCAAGACAACCCCATAAGTGCAGATCCCACAATTACAGAGAATTTTCCCCATTACTGAGAAACGTGTTGAACTGAAAACTGTCTAGATGAGCCAGTTGGAATTTGGAATAGGTGGGTGGCCACCAATATCCACCTGGATGCTGTGTAGGGATTTAGGACATCCATGTAAGTGTAGAACCCACAATTAAAAAGAAATTTCCCCATTATAAAGAAACATGTTGAATTGAAAACTATTAAGATGAGCCAGTTGGAATTTGGAATAGGTGGGTGGTCGCCAACATCCACCTGGATCAATCCTCCCCCCTTAGGAAGCAATGGTATCCATTGCGTTGAGTTCTCGGGGAAGAGCGAAAAGAATTTTCTGAATTTGAATCTTGGTGAGTTGTGTGCCTTGTTGGAGAAGTTGCATTGTTTGGTCTGTGGAAGGTTGTCACAAACCTGTTGCTGGCGGGGTTGAATCTGTTCCACCAACCTATTGTCTCTGGGCTTGACGAGGCATTGTGTAGGCACCATTGTAGGTGAAGACACAATATCTTCTTTCTCTTCTGTAATATTCTTCTATTAGATAAAAGGTGTTGAGGTTGCAGTGGTTGTAGTGGCCTTATCTACATCCATTGAACAGACTGTGAAGAGGATGAATTTTGCAGTATGAGAGATTACCTTGCGACATTGTTTTGGTGGAACAATAGTCGAAACTACCTCTGGTATCCTATAGAGCTTACCCCCTAGAGTAATAATGACACTACGGGGTCGAGACTCATAAACAACATGACGTTTCCACATATATGGTTCACCCAAAACAACATCACAAATATCAAGAGGGGAAACATCACACATTACATCATCCTTGAAGCAATGGATGCCATAGGACAAGCAACACTGTTACTTGACACGAAGATCTCATCCTCGGTGAATCCCCTCGATGTTGTATGGCTGCGGGTGTGGTGTTGTCGACAACCCCATCTGTTTGGAAACCTCAATTAAGATGAGGCTATTCTGCTGCCAATATCAACAATGAAATGCAATGGGGTCCCCTTCACCCACATCTATGAATGGAAGAGGCTCTCCCCCTCTTCAGGATCTACTGGTTCTTCTACTTGAATTTTTGCAGTTGCGACAATAGTAGTAGGGTCTACGTCGATGATCTGTCTGTTTTCAATATTTTCTGGATCAGATTTCGAATCAAGGTTGGGCTCCTTGTCTTTGACCTCGACCACTAATGACTGTTTCGAGAGACATTCATCGATGTTGTGCCAAGGGATTTTATGGAAGCCGCACCACTTCCCAGTGTCATTCTTCGTCTTTCATTTACCCTTCTTTTCCTATGTCTTGGACTGGTTTTTGGGAGTCTGTTGGTTAGGGTCGTCTTTACCATGCTTTGGTTGTTGCGGATGTGCAGACCAAAATTCCCATTTATTATGGTGCCTAAATTTCTACTCGATTTTGACAACCTATTGATAGGCACCTCCCAATGATCAGATGTTTAGGAAATCCATTTCGGTTTGGATGTACTTATGCACATTCCCACGATATTTCAGAACCAGATGCCGCTCAGAGTCTTTGATACCCAGATTGGTGCGCAAGGTATGTAAAGTATTTGTGAACTCCGACACTGTTTGGCTCTTCTCTTGCCATAGTGTGGTCCATCTCATGCACTGGTCTTCATAGTTATCAACAGGGTAGTATTGTTCCTTGACCACATCCACAAAAAAATCCAAAGTGGGCTCAACCCCATATATTCTAGATTCCTTTGTGGAACCTTGCTCCCAGTAAGTTTCCCACCAATGTTTGACATGGGGGAGAGCCTTAAGGAGCGTGAAGGTGATCTTTTCCTTGTCGGAAAAATTGCAAGTTTCCCACCAATGTTTGACATGGGGGAGAGCCATGAGGAGTGCGAAGGTGATCTTTTCAATGTTAAAAAAATTGCGAACAAAGAAATAACCTTCTAGCATATTCAACCATTTTTCTAAGCATCCACATCTATCTGACCTTCAAATACAGGAATATCAAAATTAACTTGTACCTTGAAGGGATAGGTTCCTCCAAAGTGGCCGCTTGATGAAGATGCACCTGTTACTATTGGCAGGCGTTGAAGGATGTGGGCAAAATTCTCCATCATTTCGTCCCTCTGTCGCGCGAGAGATTTCTCAAGCAACAAGTTAATATAATATTTTTCTCCGTCATTTTTCATTTTTGCTGCCATGGAGGGTTTCTTGGGTGTGTGAGAGCGATTTTCCTCAAGAGAGACAAGCTTGAGACCCAACTTTCTATACTCGGACCTCGTCGGGGACATGCACTGAAAAACGATCAAGAGAACTTGCTCTTATACCACTGATCCATATTATTTTTCGAATGAAATGAAAGCAGAGATATTACAGTGAAATGCACATAAATATTGCCAGGAACAGAGAAATACAAAAATAAATGATTTCTATTAATGAAAGAAATGTACAAAAACTATAAAAATACAGAGTGCAAGACCTGCTAGAATGGTGGTAGCTTTATCTTTGAGAAGAGATGAGACGGCTACGCTCATTCACAAGAAGATGATTACAATGAGGCTTTGAAGGCATTTTTATGATAAACATGAATGCCAAAACCCTAGACATCCAAAAACCTAACCCTAGAAGATGAAGCGCCAAAAGTCATGTGGGCCCCGTTGGGGTAAGTTAGTACATTAACTTCCTGATGTCATAACTTTTGCATGCGATCTCCGTTTTAGGCGTGTCATAGCCCGTTGGAAAGGTCTTTTTGAGAACTATGCATTATGCTATAAAAATCTAAATTAGGCCGAGTTTGATTGTGGTAATCCAAGAAAATACAGTTTAGAGCCCTAAAATGACCTTGGAAGTACAAAAAGATGTACTGACATGAAAACTTTCAAAATAAACCAGTTGGAATAGGTGGGTATCCACCAATATTCACGTAGATGCTTTGTAGGGCTTCAGGACAGCCCTGTAATTGCTGAACCCAAAATTAAAAAGAAATGTCCCTATTACAAAGAAACATGTTGAACTGAAAACTATCAAGATGAATCAGTTGGAATTTGGAATAGGTGGGTGGCCACCAATGTCCACCTGGATGCTGTGTAGGGCTTCAGGACAACCCCGTAAGTGCAGAACCCACAATTACAAAGAAATGTCCCATGTTATCCCCATTTTATGGATAACTAAGGAGATCATGTCTCGAGGCCCTCAGGTTCCAGATATGGGGTGTCGAGAGACTACATGACCAACAATACCCTTTTGCATAGATGGAAAACCCACTCACCACCATAGATGGTCACATTTTTGCAGATGGCATCCACCACACCATTTGGCTTCCGGAAGGCAGTGGACCTTGCTCCATGAGGTACAAGTTAATATTATGGTGAGCATCGTTTCAATACTTAAGCCATTTGATTATGTTGTATCTTAGATTGCTCTAGATTTCATAATATATGCTTGGACATTATGTCTTTTTCCCTCCTTCACCTTGGTGGTTGACATTGTGCCCTAGTAAGGGGTTTTACTTGGGGATGGGTTTACTACTGGGAACTTTGTTAATGAGACATCATACCATTCCTGACCATACTTACCACTTTCCATCATTAATCCCATCCATTTCCTTATCTCTTGAGATTTTAGGGTGTATTGACCCAAGAAGGGGTTGTCCCTCGTTCTATATGAAGATGGGGTTGAAGGTCCATAGGGGTTGGTTTTGGGTAAAAGATAAAATCCTTATATAAACCTTCCAGATGCTCTGCCCATGGATCACCCAAGAAAGCAATGAAACACTTATCTTTGAGTAAAGGGGACCCACAATATAATAAAGAATGCTTAAAAGGTTAGTTGAAGGATACGAGGTCTCATCACGAGCCGAACTATCATGCCCTTGAATATCTAGTGGTACAACATTACTATCATCTAGACACCAAATCATGGTAATGTCTCTCAGTTTTATGGTTGAGAGGAAGGGGGTCTCATCATGAGCCAACCTTCTCATTTCCATTAGGTGTTTGTGGGTGACATTTCCATCACTTGGTCACCATGCCAGGGCAATGACCTTCAACCTCTCCTTATGCTATATTGAAAGAAAATAAAGAAAGAAATATAAAAGGCAATTGATGGGCTTGGAAAAATTGCATTGCGGATGAAGGTACCACACACCCTCTACAAAGGCATCCATGAATGAGACACTACAACCCCTTGTATGTCATGAGCCCTATGCCCATTGAATCTTGAACCCAACAACTTCATCCACTTTACATGGCTTAAAGAGGGATCTCTTGGAAACTCCCCTTGACCTAGGGAAAGATCTACCCAATAGGACACCTCATCAAGCATCCCATATTCAAGCTTGACAAGTCACATAGTGTCTTTGAGCGGTTAATTGTTTGATATAATGATCTTTGATGCACATGCTTAGATGGATTATTTATTGATTGGATTCACTTATCATGATGTTATGACTTGAGATCCTTGGAGGGTGTGCTCATTTGTCTTTGTAGGACCTAGTTGGTGGACAATTTTGGGAGAGCAAGCCTATCTTGGGCTTCCATGGGGCTACAAGCCCACAGGTTGGATGCCAAAGGCCTGCATGCCTGATGAGAAATATCAGACTTGGAAGGCCTTGATGATGACTTGGACGACATAGCCCAGCCCTCTCTTTCCAAACGATTTGTCTAGGAGGGGAAAAACATCTTCTTTTGAGCTTGACGTCATGTGTGGGGGGGTTAGGGCTTGGTGGTGAGGTGCCACTCATTTGACACATGGATGTTTTGAGGAGAATATGGTCTTCATCATGATTATAGTGTTTAGATGCTTGACATGTGGCCTTTGGAGGCCTACCCATGCTTCTCCAACACCAACGACCTTATCCTAGTTCCAAAACATCCCCTACAGGGGTGACGTCCATGTAAATTAGGGTTTTATTTGTGCAAAAACTGAAATTTTAAATAAATTGTTTAATATTACTTTGTTAAGGGGGCAAGAATAGGGTTATTGACCCCTAATCTTGTGGTTTACCCCTTAATTTGTGGACAAGTCACCTTGGTGACATATTTTATAAATAAGAGATCATAAGATCTCATTTTAACATAACTCTCCCTGATTGTGAGAAGTATTGGTTTGAAATTTTTGCTAGCTTTGGCTGTTTTTGTCTCTTGTGCACTTGTTTATGGCTATCTTAATGAATGGTTGATGGAGGAGTGAGGTGCTAGCATTGGATTATGTTTTGTAGCTTTTATGGTGGATTATCTTGACATCTCTCTTGATCTTGGTATGGTCTTTTACTATTATGCTATCATTGTTTTCAAGTCAAGGATTGTTGTGCTAGGAGCTAGGTGGGAAGTATAAGGGCATACACCCCCACCATAGTCTTCATCATTTTATGCTTCATCTCTTTGATTATACAAGGGTTTTCTAAAAGAAGTATAAGGGAATACACCGTCTTAGCTTAAACCCTAGCTAGAGAAACTTACCTTGGGAAGTAAAAGGGCTTACACCCCCAAGGAGGTAGCTTCTCTAGCTCTTTCTTTATTTGAATCCATTCACCCAATAACAAAGGCACTAGTCATACTTTTTTGCATTGGAGATATAAAATCATTGCCTTGGGAAACACAAATTTTGGTCTTTTGAAAGGTTGCTTGGTTGGAGTTGTTTTGCCTCATAGAGAGGAGTCTTCCCCTAGTAGGGTGTCCCCTCTCTCCGACTACTTTAATTGTTGTTACAAACTTTAACCTACAGCCATTAGGGCTGCATAACCCTAGCTACTAACACTCTCTTAACCTCTAAACTAACCCTAGACTAGCTCTCTAACTTCACTCACCTAATCTACTAACTAGGGCACACCTTTTGAGCTAGTCCTTGGCCCCTTTCCATGGTTGATTTTGCTGCTAGATGCCATTGAATGTTATAGCCATAAGGCTGAAATTTTCTGTAGAAAATACATGTTACAACAACTTACTTTATTCAAACTTAAAGTGCTATTTTCTGGTCATACTTGATTGCTATACTTACTTATGATATTGTTGATTGATATTATGATTTATATGCTGATTTGAATGTCTTATTTCCTGATATAATTTTTCATCTATTGCTGTAGATTAGGAACAACAATCTTAACTTGTTGATCCATACTAACATATGTCATTGCAAGTTGGTTTTTCTTGTGTCTCTGACAGGTACAATCATCCGAAGAAGTAATATACCTTTGGGGAAACAATCACTTGACTTACGAGGCACCTTCTCCTACCTTTCACTCCACTTAGACTTGACCTCTGGGGGTTTCACTTTCATCTCTATTTATATCCATCTCTTTTCCCCTACAGTCACCGAGATCACCTCCCTAGAGTAACCTAGTCACCCTTGAAGTGCGGGACCTACATCAAGGTGACATTGGGTGTAGGATTCCCAAGTTGTATCTCTTGATTTGTGGTTGGGTCAGGCTTTGCTCAACCTACAAATTATGATATAACATTTTGGCACTGCTGTCGGGGAAGATTTTGAATCTTCTTCGTACCCTAACAACACTTTGGTAAGCTATCCCAAAGCCTTTCCCTTAGCTTACTTGGTGACTCCACTCGAGGGATGTTCCCTTTCAACCTTTCTTGATGAGTTCATTTGAAACTCATCTGGCGATTCCACCTTCTCAGAATCCTTCTTTCCCGAAACCTTTTCCCCCTGGGAGGTTCAATCCTTCTAAGGTTTACCAAATAAGGCCTCCTCTCAACTCTCCCATTTCTAAACTCTTTTCCATAATACCCTTCCTCTTGGTCCAATGGATTTCCCTTAGGCAAGGGACCTCTATAAACCCCTTAACATGACCAATATCCGAGGTTTCCCTAAAAAAATGCCAAAAGAAGTCGCCAAAGTTCCCAGGAAACAATATGATAACTGTTGAAGACCACATTTATGTCATGGGCTGGGATATGGAAAATGCAAGTATTTATCATGAATATGTGGCCATGAGAGTATTCGCTTCATCATTGACTAAAGAAACCCTTGATTGGTTCAAAGGAATCCCTAATAATCATATCACGACCTATGATGCTTTTTCCACCTTATTTAAAAGCAGATGGTCGAGAAAAGCATATGGTGGGACACTTGGGACTCAGTTCAATCAAATAAAGAAAAAGGAGCATGAAATAGCGAGGGAATTAACTTCCATATTTGACAGGTTGTGCAATCAAATTCCAATAGATTACCGTCGTACATCATGATCAGTTTGTCTCATTTACATGAATGCCTTTGAAGGACAGTTCTGATACATTCTTAAAGATAAAAATCCCACGTCAATGGCAGAGTCTAAAGAGTTCAGTATCGACATTGAAGAAAATCTTCTTGATTAAAAAATAGAGCCTTTTCACTACCCTCGTAACAAGATAGAATCAAGGACGAAGGTTTCCAACAACAATGTTCCTAATCCGATTGCTCTCATGACTCAGAAGATATACCAAATGAATACTCAGTTTGTTCAGGTGCAGAATAAACTTATCAACCATATGCATATAGTGGAAAGTAATCAATTTTTTCCCAGACCTCAGTTTGCCAGATAGTACAGAGATCCCACCATTTGGAAACCGAGGCCTCAACAAGAGGCAAAGGCCCCAGATACTTTGAAACCTGTTGGGACAGTTGATATAGAAGCTTGGTGTCTCCCATGCCAAGAACTCCATAGGGAAGACGAGTACCCGCAATAAGACAAAGATTATCCTGACGATATAAACTTCATGATTTGCAATCTCAACGATGAATAGGTTACTCAAGAATGGATCAATGAAGCTAGAAGAATATGATAAAGATAGGGGAGACTCTGGGGCTTCAGTAAATTGACAAATGATCAAAGGAAGGAACTAAGGAGGAGGTAAATCCTAACCTATAGAAGAAAAAATGATTCAACCCCTCCATCACAACTTCATACTCCTCTTCCGTTAACAAAAAAGGTGGTTGCAACACATCCACCGCCGATATGTGAGTTTCTTCCTAAGACAACTCCTACAGATGACATTCAGTTGAATATAGATGTTGCAAACATGCTTGGAAAACTGAATATGATGGTCACAGTGACATAAATGTGTAATACCCCTTCTGTAAAAAGGGAAGTTATGAGGATATTACAGGAGCCAACCGAGAAGGGGGGTCCTCCCATTAGTTTGAATACTATGTATCTCAATCGGCCAAGAGACAAGAACCCTCCCTGCTATATTTCCTTAGGCATGAATGACCTCCTCTTGAATAACTGCATGCTTGATTCAAAGGCCTCAACAAATGCCATATCATTGAAGGTAATGAAACAACTTGGTTTGAAGACAATCTGACCTTATGGCAATGTTTGTGGTATTGATTCAAGAAGAGTTCAGCTCTTGGGAGTATCTAAGATGTTGAGGTATTTTTGATAGATATTCCACGTATCAACGTCCTCATGGACATATTGATTATTGATGTTCCTGATGCCCGAGGGATGCTCTTGTCAAGGACTTGGTCCTCATCCCTTGGAGGTTTTCTTATCATGAACCTTACATATGCATATATTCCCATGGGAAATGGCACATATGAGATCTTACATAACATCGAAAATAAAGATACACATGTGATGGATTTGAGGGGCCCCAACTATGTCGGTGAGCACTACCATGATATGCCTCCACAAGTTAATGAGTATGATCCATCCGAGTTACCCTTCATGTAGGAAGATTCCATAGAAATGTTTCTCCCATGGACAAATAAAAAGAAGACTGCAAAGTACCATGGGAAGGAGATGGGATCTATCCATATTATACAAGAAGAAGATGATAAACATGAAGAAATCATCAAAGAGATAGTCCACACATAGCCTTCAGATGATGAGAATACAACTTGCATCAATTTCAATGAAGGGATTCTTGTGCTCATGTGGGACAAAAGAGGGGGCAAGCCTGGATATGACCAAGAAGACAACAGTTCTTGGCTTGGCCCTTACATCACCAGGAAGAAGTCTGATAAAGAAAGGTACTATCTGACAGCTTGAGATTGGAGAAAGATGCAACTACTAGTGGATGGGTCCCTTCTCCAACCTCACATCCAGGTCACATGACTTCTTCAGGGCCCGTGCCCCAGGTAAGTAGGTAAGTCATTTTGATTCGTTGCATTTGCATCTTGATTGCTCATAATATTTTAGAGGCATTTCATTTTCATTTTTCTCTACTTGCATATTGATTTCATGCTTAGCTTAGAATTTCTTTTTGAAAAATGTCAAAGTTTTATTTTTCTAAGTTAATTGGTTTTGACCATATGAGAACAAGGATGAGTAGGCCATCCTGTACAGGTCTACCGAGAGATGTTGTAGTTCTCATGCACTCTACGATGAGCAAATGTTGCCAAGTAGGAGCCATATGTTATCCCCATTTTGTGGATAACTAAGGAGATCGTGTCTTGAAGCCCTTAGGTTGTAGATATGGAGTGTTGAGATAATACATGACCAACAATACCCTTTTGCACAAATGGAAAACCCACTCACCACCATA
>ML808562.1:30005-41780 GCA_009831015.1 Picea engelmannii | reverse complement strand
TGGGCTCACTCATTCAACATATCAGTACAGATTGGTAAAGAATTGGTAATGTATTTCGGCCATCAGATGCTCTTCTGACCTCACACATTAGGGGGCATCTATTATAACCCTAAATTGCACCATACATGCTTACCTGGCATCAGTCCAACTCATTGCCCTTCATTGCCAAAACATTTGCTGAGAAACCTCTTTAAAAATCCTTTTGGGTAAAGGTACATGTGCCCTAACCCACTACTGCACGCGGGTGAATGCTGGCAGGCCTACTACAACCCGCGTTTACCTAACAAAGCACAAAAACAGGAAAGTTGCCGATGGGACAAAAAAGCTATGGGTCAGTTAACTGAAACTCCCGGCCATGCATGGCCGAGAGTTCGTCCAAAACCCTAGCTCCTTCTAGCCTATAAAAGAAGGGGTAGGGGTACCATTTGGAGGAGGAAAAATATAGCGAATTAACTGTGCCCATTTGCCAAATCCATTTGTCCCAACCCTTTAGCCTTTCCTCAAGCCTAAGGAGAATTAATGCAAAGCAGTTGGAGGACAAAGAAGAGGAGGAGCCCAGGATCAGGATCAAGGAGCGGTGGTCGGTCTTGACTTTGATTGTAAGTTGATTCATTTTGAAAATAATAAAAGAATACTTTTCCCATCCCAATGCATGAGTTATCTATGATTTGTGTAATTTATGCTTAATTTCTAACCCTCAAGTAGAAAAATAGCATGCATGCGTAGTGTTTTGTCTTGATTGCAGGTTAACTTTGGAAGGAGCAACGCAAGGAAGCGGGCAAAGCGCAACGGAGGATCTACACCAAACATCAGTAAAAAAGGTTAGTAGTTCCTCGCCATGCATGAGTCTTGAAAGAGGGGTTCAAGTTTTGGGTGGTAGGTTAAAAAGTCATTTCTTTAAAGGTCAAAATCTGCATGCAAATCAGACCCTAGTTTGCTAGTCCGTAGGGTATTATTTCCCAACAACACATAATGACATACAACATTGAAGATAACAAACAACCCTGTCTTAGTCCTCTTATTTCTTGGAAGAAAGGAGTTGGTCGCCCATTTATCAGAGGGGCTATCTAGGGGGTTGAGATGCATGCTCCAACCCAAGAAATGAAGGAGTGATTGAAACCAAATTTGTTTAAAACTTCATATAAACATTCATGCTTTACACAGTCAAATGCATTTGCCATATCAATTTTGATAACCATCCCTTTTTCTCTGTTATTGAAACTAGAGTGGATTGCTTCCTGAACCAAAATGATATTATCCCAAATTTCTCTTTTTGCCACAAAGTCACCCTGGTTAGGAAGGATGAGTTGAGGTAGAAGATTTTTTAGTCTATTGGTTATGATTTTAGCCAAAATTTTGTACGAAACATTGCACAGAGAGATTGGAAGGAACCGCTCAAAGGAGCTGGCATTTTTGTCCTTGGGGATCAGGGCTAAAAAGGAGGTGTTGTTATCTCCTCCCACCTTGCAGGTTTTTTGAACAAATCTTATCATATGGATGAGGTATTTTTTAATTATTTCCCAATACTTCCTGTAGAAGTGAAGAGTAAAACCATCTAGTCCCAGGGCTTTGTCTGGATCAAACTAGTTTAGAATTGCTTTAACTTTCTCCACTATGACCACCTTATTTAACTATATGTTGTCTTCTTCCTTTATCAGATGTGGGATGTGCTCAATAAATTGTTGTCTATGCTCTTTGTTATCTTCACCTTCCTTGGTGTAAAGTTATCCAAAGTGAGAAGAAGCTGCCTTTTTTATTTCCTCAAAGGATTTAATTCGAGCTCCTCAGGCTGTTGTGGTTTCCTCCACATTATTTCTTTGTTGTCTAGCTTTGGCTTGCTTGTGGAAGAAAGAGGTATTTTTATCCCCTGCTTTTAGCCACAAGGCTCGAGATTTAAGTCTCCATTCTTTTTCTTCTTTATGAAGCGCTCTCATATAGTTATGAAATTTTTCTTTCTCCTGTATCAAATGTCTATTATTTATGTTGCTTGATTCCATTTCTTCTTGAATATCTTCTAGTTGCTTTTTGCACAATTCTACTTCTTCTCTTGGATTGTAGGGGACAAACTTTATCCATTCCTTAATTGCTTGCTTAGTCCTTTTGAGATTTTGTTCCCATATGTAGACCAGGATCGTGTCCACCCATTGTGACAAGATAGTGGATATTAGGGGGACGAGGTCCGACGAATCCATCCAAAGGGGGTTGAATTTGAAGGGAATAGGGCCTAGATTTTCTGCTATTTCAAAGGAGAGAGATATTGGTTGATGGTCTGAGATGCCCCAAGGGATAACTTGGGAAGAGATATTGAAGGGTAGAAGAAGGAGAGGCATTTGTATGAGGAAGCGGTCTAGTCTGGCTGCTATGTGTCCCAATCTTGAGCATTTGTTGCTCCAAATGTATTTCCATTTATTTGGTTGGATATCAAACATGTCCAGTTCCGAAATTAGATCCTCCCCTGAACGGATCCCATGCTACAGAGCCTCCTTTTTTTCCCCCTTGGTGAAGAGTTGTATTGAAGTCACCAGTTATGATGCAATTATTTTGTAATCCAGCTTCTTTGATTCTCATCAAAGATTCCTAACAGTCTATTTTTTCCCAGTAGTTATTAGGCATATAAACATTACAAATAGGATATATGATACCTGATTGAAGATGCTTTAGATGGACCATGATCGAGTGAGTTGATTCTAGATTTTGTTCTTCTATGGATATTTTGGTGTTCCAGACGATGCATAACCCTCCTGACACTCCTCTTGCATTTAGGGCTATTCCATCGCTTGCTTTCTAGATTTGTTTCATTTCTCGCAAGGCCTCTATGCCCTGCATTTTGGTCTCTTGGATTAGGAGGATATGGGGCCTTTATGTTTTGATTAGATTTCCCATTGCTTCTTTTTTCCCCTTTGTCCCAATCCTCTAAAGTTCTAGGAGACTACCTTCATTATTTACGAGCATGTTTGGTTGGCCCCCCTTTCGTTTGTTGAGACTGTCTTTTTGCGGCGATAGCTTTCCCACTTTTCCCTTCTTTTTTGAGAACTTCTTCTAGTGTTGGTTGTGTTCCCAGCTCTTTGCCTTGATTTGATTCTTTTTCTCTTCTGTTTTTGTTTGTTTTCCTTCTTGCTTTCAAAGATTTGGAGCTCTTTAGAATTTATAGTTCCAACTCCTCCCCCAAGTCCTCCTGGATTTCATCCTCCGGGCTTTAGGAGGGATCCATTCAGAGAGGTGGCTCATTTTGGAGCGATGGGGGATTTGGATTTTGTGGACTCTGTATCTCTTATGTGTCTTCTTTCAATTTGTCTATTTCTGCTTCCAGAGTTTCAAGTGGGTCATAACTATTTTTGCTACTTTCTACCTCATTATTGTTTGGCATCGGTGATTTCCCCTTGATCGGTGATGATGGCCCGATGTTTGCCCTTTTTTCCTGGGGATGGGCTCTTGGTTTATTTGTCGCTTTCTTCCTTTTGGATGGATTCCATTTCTCTTGCGCTTTGTCCTCTGGATGCTCTGATGACACCTTTGGGAAGTTTTTAGTGAAATGACCATACTCATGGCAGACTTTACATGTAAAAGGAAGTTGTTAGTAGTCCACTATTTGGATATATGACCACCCATCTAGGGTTAGATGGATTTCCTTTGGTAGTCCTTTTTTCAAATCTAACTCTACATAGATATGAGCACAAGATTGTAATCCGTCGCGTGGTTTGGCTCGATCAGTGAACCTTCCCAGTGCATTTCCAATGTTTTTTATTGTTTCGTCATTCCAACAATGGAGAGGCAGGAAGGGTTAGCGAACCCAGACTGGAACTACTGAAGGGATATCGTTTTCAGGGATAAAGTCTAGGGTCCATTTATTTAGGTACATCCCTCTGGTGCCCATGAAGTATGGGACATTTCTAAATAGCATATCTCTATCTGCTTTATTTTCAAAGAGGAAAACATAGAATCCCTTACCACAAAATGTTGTTGACAATTGCCATTTTATCATTTTTTTCCAATTTTGGTCCAACCATTGTGCCATTATTCTTGGGGAGGGCCATAGTCCCATGAACTGTCTGATCAAACCATTTTCAGCCAATCTCAAAGCGAATGACCTTGAGGAGGAGGAGTGAACATAGGCCTTCAGGATCTCATCTAACTTCTTAACAAAGTGTGAATGGGGTTTCCCTTTCGATGCCTTTGAGTAGGAGGACATGAGGGTCTGGAACACAACGAGGTCTGGAGGTGGGGGTGGTTGCGGGGGGCGCTTCACCCCCCGAGCCAAAACTATGAAAGGCATGGCGAGCTGTAGAGAACCCTAGAGGTCGAGCAGAGGCAAATTTTCTTATATCCAATAATGAATTGTTTATAATTACTTTGTTAAGGGGGAAAGACTAGGGTTGTTGACTCCTAATCTTGTTGTTTACCCCTTAATTTGTGGACAAGTCACCTTGGTGAGATTTTGTATAAATAAGATATCATAAGATCTTATTTTAACATAACTCTCCCTCATTGTGAGAAGTATTGGTTTGAAATTTTCGCTAGCTTTGGCTCTTTTTGTCTCTTGTGCACTTGTTTATGGATATCTTAATGAATGGTTGATGGAGGAGTGAGGCACTAGCCTTGGATGATGTTTTCTAGCTTTTATGGTGGATTATCTTGGCATCTTTCTTGATCTTGGTATGATCTTTTACTATTATGCTATCATT
This sequence comes from Picea engelmannii, assembly GCA_009831015.1. Taxonomy (NCBI): domain Eukaryota; kingdom Viridiplantae; phylum Streptophyta; class Pinopsida; order Pinales; family Pinaceae; genus Picea; species Picea engelmannii. The sequence goes on along the minus strand of ML808562.1, from coordinate 37,098 downwards.
GTTTTCAAGTCAAGGATTGTTGTGCTAGGAGCTAGGTCAGAAGTATAAGGGCATACACCCCCACCACAGTATTCATCATTGTATGGTTCATCTCTTTGATTATACAAGGGTTTTCTAAAAGAAGTATAAGGGCATACACCCTCTTAGCTTAAACCCTAGCTAGAGAAACTTACCTTGGGAAGTAAAAGGGCTTACAACCCCAAGGAGGTAGCATCTCTAGCTCTTTCTTTATTTGACTCCATTAATCCAATAGAAAAGGCACTAGTCACACTTTTTTGCATTGGAGATATAAAATCATTGCCTTGGGAAACACAAATTTTGGTCTTTTGAAAGGTTTCTTGGTTGGAGTTGTTTTGCCTCATAGAGAGGAGTCTTCCCTTACTAGGGCATCCCCTCTCTCCCACTACTTTAATTGATGTTATAAACTTTATCTACAACCATTAGGGATTCATAACCCTAGATACTAACACTCTCTTAACTCCTAAACTAACCCTAGACTAGCTCTCTAACTTCACTCACCTAGTCTACTAACTAGGGCGCACCTTTTGGGCTAGTTCTTGGCCCCTTTCTGGTTTCTTTTGCTGCTGCATGCCATTGAATGCTACAGCCATAAGGCTGCAATTTTCTGCAGAAAATACATGTTGCAACAACTTAATTTATTCAGCCTTAAACTGCCCTTTTCCGGTCATACTTGATTGCTATACTTAATGATGACATTGTTGATTTATATTATGCTTTATATACTGATTTGAATGTCTTATTTTCTGATATAAACTATCATGTATTGTTGCAAATTAGGGACATCAAGCTTAACTTGCTGATCCATACTAAAATATATCATTGCAAGTTGGTTTTTCTTGTGTCTCGGGTAGGTACAATCATCCAGAGAAGTAATATACCTTTGGGGCAACAATTGTTTTTTCTTGTGTCTCGGGCAAGTACAATATTTCACAGAAGTAATATACCTTTGGGAAAGCAATCACTTGACTTACAAGGCACCTCCTCCCACCTTTCACTCCACTTATATTTGACCTCTAGGGGCTTCACTTCCATCTTTATCCATATCCATCTCTTTCCCCCTAGGATCAATGAGATCACCTCCCTAGAGTGACGTAGTCACCCTTGAAGTGCGAGACCCTCATCGAGGTGACATTGGGTGTAGGATTCCCAAGTTGTAGCTCTTTCTTTGTGGTTGGGTTGGGATTTTCCCAACCTACAACTTGTGTTATAACATCGCCATTACAAAGAAACGTGCTGAACTAAAAATTGTTAAGATGAGCTAGATGGAATTTGGAACAGGTGGGTGGCCACCAATATCCACCTAGATTAGATAGTTATTTTTGGCTAGGGTTTCCTCCTTGTTTATTTGGCACAAGAGAGGGAAAATATTATTGGATAGGCAGTTGATGACTTTGGGAAACCTAAGAGACAATTATGAGTAATCATCCCAAAGTCATTGTTGAATACCCCTCCATTCATATTGGTATTTCTCCAATCACGAGGGATAATCACTTATATTCATGCATTTTCGATCACTTAGAAAAAGTACATGGTTAGTATGAATGATCAACACATAAAATAACTATCCTTGATATGTGTGCAACCAACCAAGGACAAAAGAAAGTTTATAATTAAATAATATGAGAGAATTCCAATTCACACAACTAAATATGAAAGAAGGAAAGGATATGAATGTGCACTTTAAGTGATCAATATAATTAAAGTAAAGGCACTTAGGCCACCCACACCACTGCACAAAACAAGACTATTCAACCATCGAATTCGAAGAGCTATGAAAAAACTGCATATTCAAACTCTATCACTGTTTTAGTCAAAAGATTGTTTGCATCATAGACACAAAATATAAGATTGGATGCAATATCATACAATGGACAATGAAGGAATTAAGAAAAGAAAGAGAAGATGGAAGATAAAAGGATAGCTACTCATTGAAAAACTCTCACCCAAATAATGCCATTCACCCTACTTTAATAACTCTCCAAATTCCCAAAAGTGGGCAACTTGCTCATCAAAATTTGGGTGTTGTTAAGTGGTTGTTTTAAATTAGGAAAGTTTTGTAAAATGATATATAACAATCACAAATAATGTTCCAACTCTCACTAAGAAGGGGGGCGACCTTCTCAATAAATAAACTAACTCATGCAACCCCTTCAGATTCTATTAAGAATTCATGAGACGTTGATTCAACTTAAGTCAACTAAGCTACCTCCCCCAAATAAAATTACTAAAATCAATTGCCTCCCAAAATAAATTTCCATCTCCCATGCAAACTAATATATGAGGTCCCCTAGGCCAAAAATACTCATCTCCCAATATCCTAGTTTTCCAAAACTAGCAAAGAGGAATCAATTAACCTAGGATCCCCCCTTTTCCAAAAATAACGACGAGTCATCCACTTAAAATAAAACTAGAGTCATGAAAACACATGATATTATAATGAAATACACATAAATATTGCTAGAAAGAGAGAAATACAATAATACATGATTTCTATTAATGAAACAAATGTACAGAAAATGTAAAACTACAGAGTGCAAGACTCGCTAGAATGGTGGCAGCTTTATCTATGAGATGAGATGTGACGACTACACTCATTCGCAAGAAGATGAGTATAATGGGGCTCTAAAGGCCTTTTTATAATAAACATGAATATCAAAACCCTAGACATCCAAAAACCTAACCCTAGGAGATGAAGTGCCAAAAGTCACGTGGGCCACGTTAGGGTAAGTTAGTACATCAACTTCCTGGGTCGTAACTTTTGCATACAATCTTTGTTTTAGGCATTTGATAGCCTGTTGGAAAGGTCTTTTCGAGAACTACACATTATGCCATCAAGCTTTGAATCACTCTACAATTTGATTGTGGCAAGCCAAGAAAACACTGTTTAGGGACCCAAAATGGCCATGGAAATACAAAAGATATATTGACATGAAAACTTCCAAAATAAGCAAGTTGGAATAGGTGGGTGACCACCATTATCCACCTGGATACTGTGTAGGGCTTCAGGACAACCCCGAAAGTGCAGAACCCATGATTACAAAGAAATGTCCCCATTACAGATAAATGCATTGAATTGAAAACTGTCAAGATGAGCTAGTTGGAATTTGAAATGGGTGGGTGGCCACCAATATCCACCTGGATCAGTCCTCCCCCCTTAAGAAGCAATGGTATCCATTACGTTGAGTGCTTGAGGAAGAGGGGAAAGCATTTGTTGAATCTGAATCTTGGTGAGCTACGTGCTTTACTGGAGAAGTTGCGCTGCTTGATCCATGGAAGGATGTCATGCACCTGTTGCTGGTGGGGTTGAATTTGTTCCACCAACCTGTTGTCTTTGGGCTTGACGAGGCATTTCGTAGGCACCATCGTAGGTGAAGAAATAATATATTATTTCTCTTCTGCAATCTGCTTCTACTGGATAAAAGGTGTTGAGGTTGCAGTGGCCTTCTATGCATCCTTTTAACAGACTGTGAAGAGGCTGAAATTTGTAGTATGAGAGATTACCTTACGACACTGTTTTTGTGGAACAATAGTCAGAACTACCTCTGGTATCTTATAGAGCTGACCCCCCAGAGTAATAATGACACTGCGGGGTCGAGACTCATAAACAACATGACGTTTTGACATATTTTGTTGGCCGAAAATAACTTCACAAACATTAAGAGGGGCAACATCACACACTACCTCATCCTTGAAGGGTTGGATGCCATAGGACCCGCGACACTGTTGGCTGACACATAGATCTCATTCTTGGTGAAGCCACCCGATGTTGTATGGCTGCGGGTGTGGTGTTGTCGTCAACGCCAACTATTTGACAACCTCAACTGAGATGAGGTTCTTCTAGCTGCCGCTATCAACAATGAAATGCAACAGGGTCCCCTTCACCCACATCTGTGAATGGAAGAGGCACTCCCCCTCTTCAGGATCTACTAGGTTTTCTAGTTGAATTATTGTGGTCATGAAAGTAGAAGTGGGGTCTGTGTCGATGATCTGTCTTTTTTTCATTATTTTCTGGATCATATTTCGAATCAAGGTTTGACTCGTCTTTGACCTCGGCCACTAATGACTGTTTTGAGCGACATGCATTGGTGTTGTGCCAGGGGATTTTGTGGAAGTTGCACCACTTCTTATTGTCATTCTTCGTCTTTCCTTTACCCTTATTTTCCTGTGTCTTGGACTGGTTGTCAGGAGGCTGTTGGTTTGGGCCATATTTTTCATGCTTTGGTTGTTGTGGATTTGCAGACCCGAACTCCCATTTGTTCTAGTGCGTAAATTTATGCTCGATTTTGACAAAGATAAGGCAACTCCCAATGATGAGAGGTTTATGAAATCCATGTTGGTTTGGATGTACCTATGCAAAGCCCCATAGTATTTCAGAACTAGATGTTGCTCGGAGTGTTTGATACCCAACTTGGTGCGCAAGGTATGGAAAGTATTTGTGAACTCCAAAACTGTTTGGTTCTTCTCTTTCTGCAGTGTGGCCCATCACATGTACTGGTCTTCATAGTTATCAACAGGGTAATATTGTTCCTTGATCGCATCCACAAAAAAATCCCAAGTGGAGTCGACCCCATATATTCCAGATTCCTCTGTGGAACTTAGCTCCTAGTAAGTTTCCCACCAATGTTTGACATGGGGGAGAGCCTTAAGGAGTGCAAAGGTGATCTTTTCCCTGTCGGAAAAATTGTGAGCAGAGAAATAACCTTCTAGCATATTTAACCATTTTTCTAAGGCATCCGCATCTATCTGACCTTCAAATACGGGAATATCAAAATTAAATTGTACCTTTAAGGGAGAAGTTCCTCCAAAGTGGCCACTTTATGAAGATGCACCTGTTTCTATCGAAAGGCGTTGAAGGACGTGGGAAAAATTCTCCATCATTTCATCCCTCTGTCGCGTGAGAGCTTGCTCAAGCAACATGTTAATATAATCTTCTGTTCCGTCGTTTTTCTTTTCTTTCGCCATGGAGGGTTTCTGTTAGGATATTTAGACACTTAGGAGTTAGTTAAGATCTACTTGGTCTAATATGTAGTTAGGTAAAAGTGTGTTTCTTTAGTATATATTAGTATGCATTTGTAGTTAGGAAATCCGACGGTCATGATATGTTCCCGACATAGAGTGATCCGACGGTTCATACTCTCCTCGATCTTAACGACCATTGATCCGTGGCTTAACACCTGATTGGTCCATGATCTCTATTTAAAAAGCATGGAGGGTCATTTGCCAATGATCGATTGTGAGAAAATCTCTTGTAAAATCTCTTTGTAATCTTTTTCTTTGCATTAATAAACTGCTCCAAGTGGCTGCATTGGCTGGGGCCGTGGATGTTTCCTCGTAGGGGTTTTACCACGTGAAAACATTGGTGTGTTGATCTTTGATCTGATACCATGTTCGACAACACAGGTATTCCAACAGAGGATGAACACCTTCAATAACCACTTGCCTTATTAAGTAAGAGGTCTTGAGTTCAAGTCTCTCTTTTGTTACTTTTTTTGAAAAAGTTCATGCTAAAAATTGTAAAGTGCATTTCACTTCAATTATAAAAGTGAATCACTATAAGTAGCTTTATATTTTATTTTAGAGTTATTTATTTTTCATGCAACTTTTTTGTTATAAGGTAACTTCATTGTAAAAGTGATCCCCACTTCTCTTTATAAAAGTGGGTCACTTCATAAAGTAGCTTACACTATCGGGTGGTTATTTGGTTACCGTTTATGCCTTTTTTTAAAAAGGGCATAACTCTCACATCAGAAGTCCGTTTTTAGTGTCGTTTTTTTTAAAACAACATAACTTTTCGAGATCTTTCCATATAGATCATGAGTTTTAGTTTTTAAATCCGCATTATCTGCATATTTAATATGGATTCTACAAGTAATGTCTTGCTTACCAGCAACAACTACTTCCAATGGAAATCCCATATGGAAGATTTATTAAGAAGTAAAGGCCTGTACCAGATTACCTTGGGAAAGGAAACAACAACCACTGATGATGATAAGAAATCCAAATGGGATAATAGGAATGATGAAGCACGTGGACTAATCAGAATGTCCATCTCCCCTGATTTAAGGTACCAACTTCAAGGAATTGATGACCTCGAAGAAGCTTGGAACACGATTGAATCTGTGTTTGGTAAACTCAATATTATTCGAGCACAACAGTTAGAAAATCAAATACTGACCTTGAGTCCAAGTGATTTTTATTGCCTTGGAGACTATCTATCTAAGTTTAAAACACTCAAAATTTTATGTGAAGAATGTAAGATAAAAATGGAGGAAGAGCGTTGCATATATCTTATTCTTTCTAGGCTAGGTAGTGCATATTCTGTGTTTGTATCTACCTTTTATGCCATGAAAGAGGCTCTAGGGAAATCTTATGTAAAACCCACTCTTGAGTCCTTTTGTGCTTCTTTGATTAGAGAGGAAGATAAACTTGTACAACTTGGAGTGATCAACACTGCAGGTACCTCCAACAAAGCCTTAGTTGCCCAACAGAAAGATAAACCCAAGTATCCCAAGAAGCAACATCCTCGCTACAACAACAAACAACCTAAGGGTCCCAAACCCGCTCAGACAGCTTCAGCTCCTAATGGTGACAAAGGAGAAAAATATAAAAGTAAGAATACTAACAGACATTGCAACTTTTGTGATAAAGATGGTCACGGTGAGTCCAAATGTTTCAAGAAGATGGCAGCCTTAGAAGCAACGATGAAGAAGCACAACATCAATATTGATTCTTCTTCTTCTTCTTCTTCTCATTGACATGCACTTTTTGCTTCTGGTTTTTCCTTCAACACACCTTCTACTACAACTTCTTCTTTTGATGAGTGGCTTATTGATTCAGGAGCATCTTATCATATAGCTAAGGATAAAGCCATATTTTCTTCTCTAAATGAATGTAACACCAAGAAAATATTTGTTGGTGATGATAGATCTCTGAGTGTTGTAGGATCTGGAACAGTTCAGGTAGAAAATGGTCATTTCAATGATGTATTATGTGTTCCAAATCTTTCTTGTAACCTTCTATCAGTATATCAAATCACTCATTTAGGTGAAGGTAAAACCGTCGAGTTTTCACC
>ML808562.1:12023-27107 GCA_009831015.1 Picea engelmannii | reverse complement strand
TCCAAGTGGCCGCGTTGGCTGGGGCCGTGGATGTTTCCCCGTAGGGGTTTTACCATGTGAAAACATCGGTGTGTTGATCTTTGATCTGGTTATGTGAGTGGTTACTGAAGGTGTTCGTCCTCTGTTGGAATACTTGTGTTGTCAAACAATTTCTTGGGATGGCGAGAGCGATTGTCCTCAATAGAGACAAGCTTGAGACCCAACTTTCTATACTCCGACCTCGTCCGGGACATGCACTAAAAAAGGATGAAGAACAACCTTCTCTGATACCATTGATCTAGGTTATTTTCAGAATGAAATGAAAGCAAAGATATTATAATTAAATACACATAAATATTTCCATAAACAGAGAAATACAACAACACATGATTTCTATTAATGAAAGAAATGTACAAAGACTGTAAAAATACAGAGTGCAAGACTCACTAGAATGGTGGTAGCTTTATCTCTGAGAAGAGATATGATGGCTATGATCATTTGCAAGAAGATGAGTACAATGAGGCTCTAAAGTCCTTTTTATAATAAACATGAATGACAAAACCCTATGCATCTAAAAACCTAACCCTAGGAGATGAAGCACCAAAAGTCATGTGGGCCCTGTTGGGGTAATTTAGTACATCAACTTCATGGGGTTGTAACTTTTGCATATGATCTCCGTTTTAGGCGTGTGATAGCCCGTTGGAAAGGCATTTTTGAGAACTATGCAATATTCCATAAAACTCTAACTTAGTCTACAATTTGACTTTGGAAAGCCTATAAAACACTGTTTAGGGCCCCAAAACAACCTTGAAAGTACATAAAGATGTACTGACATGAAAACTTCCAAAATAAGCTAGTTGGAATAGGTTGGTGACCACCATTATCCACTTGGATCCACTTGGATGCTGTGTAGGCCTTCAAGACAACCCCAGAAGTGTAGAACCCACAATTACAACGAAATGTCCCCATTACAGAGAAACGTGTTGAATTGAAAACTGTCAAGATGAGCCAGTTGGAATTTGGAATAGGTGGGTGGCCACCAATATCCACCTAGATCAACACAATTTTAGAAAATTGCCAAATATACTTAAGGAAGGTGCATAGGGTTTTCTAGATAAGATAACGTTGGATTGATCGCCATATGTCACACTGAAAAGCTTCCACTTTCTTAATCCACACTAGTTCTGGGTTGCTCATTGGAGCCAAGAATATGGCACTCCCACCTACTAAAAATAACACTGTTAAATATAGACATGCTAAAATTAGCAATATGATTCCTAAAAAGTAGGAAATACAAACAATTAAGGGAATTGTTATGAGATCACTGCCAAATATAACATGCCCAAAAATAGGCACTGCTAAAAACAACATCTTGCATGCCAATGAAATTAGTCTTATCAAATTTGATTTTCGGCAAGCAATACAACTATATGCTCATAATGAGTATATGAGCCCTAAAACCCTAACTACTAAAAATAACAGTGTCTCACATATCACCCATAAAAATTTCACTTGCATCATGAGCTTGCAAGGATCCCAAATATGTGATCAACTCCTACATGTAAACCTCCAAACTTGAGCTCTTAGAAAAAATTAAAATTGCTAAAAATAACAACTCTCCTCAAAACTAGTGAACATGCCCTTGAAATGCCTCTTATATCTGAAATGAACTCTAACAATTGAAATGGACCATGATCACTATGAAAATTGATGCACCTGTCACCAATACTAGTGTGATGAAATCTAGCTAGATCTTAACCCTTTAGTCGCATAGGAAAATTCGAGGGTTAACATTAGCGATACCCATATGGGATGTCAAGAATCTTAGAATCTCGCAATTTGTACCTATAAATAATTGATCTTTAGGAAATCCAACCCATCGACCATATTCTTGTTCACTGGGCAATAGAGTCAAATGCATAGTGCCTCAACTTATCTACCGAAATGAAGAGCCAACCATACATGCCCATTTGCAATTGCTACCTACAACCCACCTATCATGTACATCCTTCCACTGGAAAATGAGTTGAAGTCAACAAATGGTGGAGAGCCACATAGTCATATGAAAATAAGAAAAACACTTGGTAGGCACGAAGGAATCCACCAATGAGCCTAATGGGCCCTAAGCTACGAGCACTACCTATTAGTATGAATAATGATCTAAATTCAAACACTGACTAAACTCATCCAATCAAGACCCGATGATTATCGGCCTTGTTGAATGTGAGACGACTGCTAATGAGGCTATCGATTGTCACGGTGCTCTAACTTTTGGATCACCCCTAAAAAATGATAGCATATTCCTAAGGCTAGATGAGGAGTTGACTAACCAAGAAAGATGACTCAATGCAATAAATGAAGAGACTAAACCATTAGGTGACTCAAGACTCATCCTATTGTCTCTTCAACACTACCCACTTGTCATAGTCATTACTCACATAATGGAAATAATGGTTTCCTCATCCAGGCTAGACCTAGACACAAGCATCTACAATGTTGATAGTCTTGATTACATCATACTCAAGGGTTTTTGTTATAACCCAATGAGGGCATATATGGGACTAAATGTACATGTAATGTGTAAATATATATGTAATAGGGTCGACCTAATAGTAAAGAGGCCTCATGTGTAGTGTGTGAATAGGTATATATAGATATCATGTATTCATTATTAAAGACATGAGAATTGTGATGTATGAATGTAATTAGGTATTTGGAAGAGGTTCCCTTATTTTTTATTTTTTAAAGAATTATTGTATAACTTATCTATCTAGGAAGAATTCCAATTATACGACATATTAATAAAAATGTAGCCTACCCAAAATTTCATACAAGAATGAAAAAAAACTTCTACTCGATAAATCTCTTTTAGTCAAATAAGTTTGAAACTAAAATAATAAATAATTTAACCATCAAAAAACATTACTTGATTTCCTTACCCAATTAAAAGTTATGATGTTTATTTTTATTTTTATTACTAATAGTAGTCTAAGGGTTTTGACACTAATAATAAACAAAAACCTTAAAATCTTACAACTTTTTATTAACTCCATGAAATCCTTATGTAAAGTCCATCATTATAAATCTCATTGAATCTACTTTCCGATAAAAATAAATGACATCCAAATTAGACACTCCAATTGAATGTTATGCTCTATGGTAGACATGGTACATGAACGGATTGCATTTTTTGGTCTTTTTGAAAACTTTTGTCCCAAGCTTGTGGGACCCTTTCAGGCTAGGGTTTCTCTAAGCTATATGGTATCAACTTAAATTGATATGTAAAGGCTAGGGTTTCTCTAAGTTTCATTTTGTTTGCAAGCATGCTTAACTTGATATGTAAAGGTCAGGGTTCTCTAAGTATCATTTTTGTTTGCAAGCATGACAATAATATGTCATATTTGATTCTGTTGTGAATATTGTATATGGTATCAACTTAAATTGATATGTAAAGGCTAGGGTTTTTCTAAGTTTATTTTTGTTTGCTAGCATAACAATAATATGGTGATTGTGTTGTGTTGTATATATGTTAATGCGTTATTGTAATGTGATTAGTTAGAGTGCATGTTGTTGTTGAGGTGGTGTGGTGTATTATTATTTATAAGCTATTATTATTGATATAAAAGGTGTTTGGGAAGTTCCACAATATTTAGATAAAATACCTTCAAGTGTTCTATCATGTATTCTTTTTATTAATGTTGTGACTCGAGATTTTTTTTTAACGGTGGATATTATATATGGGGTGTTGTCTAACTATTCTATGAAATTACTTTTTTTTCCCCGAAATCTGAAATTAGGCCTATAAAATATGAGAGGTCTCACTAATCATAACTCTTTTTGAAAACTTTTGTCCCAAGCTTGTGGGACCCTTGATAAAATACCTTCAAGTGTTCTTTCGTACGTTCTCTTTATCAATGTTGTGACTCATAATATTTTTTCAATGGTGAACATTATATATGGGGCGTTGTCTAACTGTTCTACGAAATGACTTTTTTTTGTCGGAATCCGACGACATGAATCTGCACGAAGTCACTATTTTTTGTTGTTTAAAATCCATTTATGAATGTAGAAATGAATTCATCATGTTGAAAAACCCTTGGGGCACTCGGATTATACAGAAAGAATCGCTCAAATTTGTCGATCTAACAATTTCTGACCGGATTTCCGACAAATGTCCCCGAAAAATATCATTGGGGAAGAGTCATTTGTAGAATGTTTAGACTACGACTTATAAATGGTGTCAAACTTAAATTGATACATAAAGGGTTTCTCTAAGTATGATTTTGTTTGCAAGCATGACAACAATATAACATATTTGATTGTGTTGTGAACATTGTATATGGTATCAACTTAAATTGATATGTAAAGGCTAGGGTTTCTCTAAGTTATATGGTATCAACTTAAATTGATATTAAAGGCTAGGGTTTCTCTAAGTTATATGGTATCAACTTAAATTGATATGTAAAGTAGTGACATAGTGAAAGGGCAAAGGTTTATGTTTGTGTGAGTTTTTTCATCATTTGAAATGCAACCTCTGTTAAGTATTAAATTTAGTATTAAATTGATGTTTAGTAATTATTTTATGTTTGCTTTATTAAATTTGAGCAAATTTTTTTTTTTTCCATATAATATCCAATGAAGATAATTTAGAGGATGGCCATAGTTGCATTGCATTTGAGATAAGGTATAAGTATTGATTTGTAGTAATTTTGTATTTTGTGTTAGTGTGGGTTAACTTTGAAATGAATGATAATTGTTAAAAAGTAATTATTGTATCTAGAGAAAAAAAAACAAGTTTAAGGTTTGGTAATTGTGAGCTAATCTCCTTGTAGAAATCTCATCCTTCAATCTAATACATGTTAGGTTAGTATTGCATTGCTAGGTAAGGAGTAGTTTAGGATCATATTATGATTACGGTTTTTCTTTCTAATCCTTTAGTTTTCATGACTTTGCTTAATTTTGTATATTTTGATTTTTTTTTTAATGTATTATGATTTTGTTAATAAATTTAGTTTTATTTATTTTTATTTTAAAATAATAATTTATAAATTTTAAATTTGTTATTTATATACTTAATTTAAAGTGTATAAATTATTTTTACGAAGTCGTCAAAATTATTTGGGGATCGCATCCGGCCTGAGCCACACCAACCCTTAACATGGTTGGATTTTTTGTCTCTGCAGATTTCGAATCAATGACTTTTCAATATGAAATGGCTTAACAGCACACTCCGTCACCAACTGTCTTACACCTCGAAAACTAATTTTATTGTAATAATTAAAATAATAATAAATATAAATAAATTTATGTTGTTTTTTTATAATAAATTTATATAACATATGTACTTTTTATGTATTTTTATGTATGGTTGATTTTTTTATTGTTTTAGTTGTTTTGTTTATGTGATTGTATACGTGGAAATAAGAAAATGGTAATGTATATTTTAATTTGGTTTATAAATTTTATAAAACGAATCATTGTATTGAATAGAATGTATTTATGGTTTATTGAAATGTATCACGGAAAAATATATTTTGTCTATGTAGAAATTAGAAATGTGAAAATGTCAATACATAGTTTTGGTTCCTAAAATTTGTCAAAATTATTTAACGAAATATATTTTTAATTTAGAGAAATGTAATATTAAGAAAAAATATAAAATTTAGAAAGTATTGTATTTAACGGAACATATTCATAATTTAGAGAAATGTATCATTTTGAAAAACATGAAAATAATAATAAGAGTAAGCTAAGTAGAAATAAAAAAAATTAAAACTATTTTTAATAAATAGGGTTTTATGGTTATTTGATTTTTTTTTAGCTAACTTTATTTAGGATTCCTTATTAATCATGTGAGGATTCAATTATTTTAAGAGAATTATTAATCATGTGGGATTCAATTATTTTAAGAGACTGCAATAATGTATATGCTTAATTTTGATCTCTAAAAAATAATTAGTTAAAATAAATAAATTGTATGTAATTTAAATGATAAAACTAGATAAACAAATTATGCATATTATAATTATGCATTTTGGAGGATTGAATAAACGTAAGAGAATGCCAACAATGTAAATGCTTAATTTTTATATCTAAAAATTAATAAATTAAAACAAATGAATTACATGTAATTTAAATAATTAAACTAGATAAACAAGTTATTCATATTATTCATATTGACTATGTTGACCATAGTCAACATGACAATCCAACATAACCAATGAGGAACATATCAATTTAACATAAGTCAACCAAGATGAATGTTGCAATGTGACATAATCATTGAGGAACATTCCACTCCACATAAGTCAACAAAAATGAATGTCACAATGTGAAATAAAGGCAATCATGCTCAACCATCATCAACATTGTCACCCATAGTAAACCATGTTCAACCAAGTACATCATGGTCAACAATAGTCAACCATGGTGAAACAAACTCAATACAAAATAACTTTTGAATAATGTTGTAATGCAACATAACCATTGAGGAATGTAGCAATTTGTTTAAAGTCAACCAAGATGAATGTTGCAAAGTGATATAACCATTGAGGAATGTTTCAATGCGACATAACTCTTGGTGAATGTTGTGACACACATAGTCAAGGATAGTCAAACAAAATCAATGCAACATAACCCTTGAAGAATGTTGCAATGCAACATAACCATTAAGGAATACAAGTAAGCCAAAATGAATGTCACAATGTGAAATTAATTTAATCATGTTCAACCATAGTGAACAATGGTCAACCATGGACATCATGTCAACAACAGTTGACCATAATTAACCATAATCAAAGAAACTTGTTGCAACACAAGCATTGAAGAATGTTGCAACACAACATAACTAGTAATACACGCATGAATTCAACATAAGTAAGCCAAGATGAATTTCACAATGTGACATACAATCAATCATGATCAACCATAGTCAACATGTGGTCATATATAATAAACCATAGTCAACCATGTACATCACGGTCAACCATTGTTAACCACAATCAAACAAACTCAATGCGACATAAGCCTTAATTTTTTTTGCAATGTGATGTAACCATTGAAGAACATAACAATTTCAAATAAGTCAGCCAAAATGATTGTTGCAATGAGACATAACCATTGAGGAACATCACAATTGACATAAGTAAGTCAAGATGATTGTCACAATGAGGCATAAAGTCAATCATGTTCGACCATAGTAAACATTGTCATCCGTAGTAAACCATGGCTAACCATGTATATCATGGTCAACCACAATCAATCATAGTCAATCACAATCAAGTAAACCAAATGTGACATAACTGTTGAACGATGCTTCAATGCAACATAACCATTGAGGAACATAGAAATTTGACATAATTTAGCCAAGAAGAATGTTGCAATGTAAAATAACCATTTAGGAACATTCCAATCGACATAAGTCAACCAAGATGAACGTTGCAATGTGACATAAAGCTAATCATGTTCAACCTTAGTAAACATGGTCACTTATAATAAACCATGGTCAACAATACTCAACCATACTCAACCACAATCAAACTAACTCATTGTAACATAACCTATAAATAATGTTGTAATGCAACATAACCATTGAGGAACGTAGCAATTTGACATGAGTCAACCAAGATGAATGACACAAAGTGATATAACCGTTGAGGAACATCATAGTCAAGCATAACCCTTAGAGAATATGCAATGATTCATAACCATTGAGAAAAAACATTAAGTCGACATAAAGAATGCCGCAATGTGACATAACCTTTGACGAACATAGCAAATTGACATAACTCAATGTTGCAATGCAACATAACCATTGAGGAACATAGCAAGCCAACATAACTCAACCAATCATCTTGAATCATTTTCAAACATGGTCAATCATAGTCAATCGAAGTTAAACATAGTTAAACATGATCAACCAAAGTCAACCATATTCAACCATTGTAAACCATCATGAACCCTACTCAACCATGGTCTTCCATAGTCATAATCACCCTTATTCAACCATAGTCAATAATGGTCAAACATGGTTTACCATAATCAACCATAGTCAAACATTTGAATTATGGTTAATGATGGTCAAACATAATAAACCATGCTCAAACCATTATTAACCATAGCCAAACACGATGAACCATTGTCAAACATTTTAAACATGGTCAAATGTAGCCAACCATTGTCAATCATGGTTAACCAAAGTCAATTATAGTCAACCATACTCAAACATGATCAACCAAAGTAAACCATATTAAACCATTGTTAACCAATGAACAATGATGCAATGTAATATAACTATCAAGGAACATTGAAATTTGACATAAGTGAGCCAAGAAAAATGTTGCAATGTGACATAATCATTGAGGAACATTGCAATTGACATAAATAATCCAAGATGAATATTGCAATGTGACACAAATTCAATCATGCTCGACCATAATCAACATGGTTGATGTAATATAACCATTGATAAACATAACAATTTGACATAAGTCAACTAAGAAAAATATCACAATGTGAATCTTTGTAATAAAAGATTCATGGGCCTAGATATAACATGCTTTAAAGAATTAATCCCACAAAGTTTCACAATTTGTGAATTGGTTAGTATTGATTAGATTGCTTCCCTATGATATACCACTCATTTGTTCATCCGCATCGTTACAACTCATGAGTTGTATTTTTATTCGTGACATGCATACCTTCTTACCTTTTGGTTAAAAGTGTCAGATTCATCATGTGAATTTTTATTGAAATTTTGGTTAAAAGATTCAGATAGATCCAAGTGTAATTTTGTGTAATTCTTTTGGGTTGCTATTGAAAAATAGCTTTTATTTGAGTGTTTTTTTTAAATAACAATCAAATCATATGTAAGTAGGAAATAACATCTAATGCCTATACGAATATAATGTGTACAAACTCAACTTAGGTCATGAAATTTCATTTGCTAAAGAAAAAACATCTAAGTGCATTAAGTCTTAAGTTATTTAGGACAAATAAATTCAAATTAAAATAAAAAATTGCACAATTCAATTTAAGTTATAAAATAACATCAAATGTACTAAGTTGCTCGAATCAATTATTATGGGTTGTTTTTGAAAAATATCTTATTTTAGGTGTTTTTCATTTTGAGTAATTTTTTTATTATATGTCAATCAAATAATTATATAAGTAGAAAATAAACATAACACCTTTGACCTAGAAATATAGATAATGTAGCTTTGATAGTAAACATAACACTAGGAATTCCACAGTACAACATCACCCCCGATGAACGTTGCAATGTGACATAACCATTTAGCAACATAGAAATTTGACATAATCATTTAGCAATGTAGCAATTTGACATAACCATTTAGCAATGTAGCAATTTGACATAAGCCAACCAAGATGAATGACACAATGAAACATAATCATTAAGGAATGTTCTAATGCAACATAACCCTTGAGGATCATTACAACACGACATAACCCTTGATGAATGCTGCAATGTGACAAAACCATTGATGAACATAGAAATTTGACATAAAGTTAGGTAAGATTAATATCTCATTGTGACATAACAATCGACGAATGTCACAATCCAACATAACCCTTGATAAGTCAACACTTGAGGATTGTTACAATGCGACATAACCCTTGATGAATAAAACCATTGACGAACATAGATATTTGACATGAAGTTAGCCAAGATGAATGTCACATGTGACATAACCATTGATGAATGTTGCAATCCAACATAACCCTTGATGAAAGTCACAATGCGACAAAAACCCTTCATGAAGGTCATATTCAACATAACCATTGAGGGATGTAGCAATTTGACATAAGTAAGCCAAGATCAATTTTATAATGCAACATAACCATTGAGGAATGTAGCATTTCGACATAACTTAGCCAAGATGGCTGTCATAATGTGACATAACCATTGTAAAAGCTCATAATCCAACATTTTATCAGTCATAGCCAATCATACTGAACCAAATTCAACCATGGCTAATGATAGTCAACATGGTCATCCATAGTAAACCACGGTCAACCACATTAAATCATATTCAACCAAAGGTAAACATGATCAAGCATAGTCAATCATGGTCAACCATAGTCAAACATGGCGAATTAAAGTCAACCAAACTCAATACCATATAACTCTTCATGAATATTATAATTGAACATAACCATTGAGGAATGTATGAAGTTGACATATGCCAATGAAGAATAAAATTATAGTAGATATAATCATATTATAAACCTCTTAGTGCTATTCAACCATGGCCAACCAAAGTCAATCAAATTCAATGCAACATAATCCTTCATAAATGTCATGATGCAACATAACCATTGAGGAACGTAGCAAGTCAACATATGTCAACAAAGAATGATATATCAATATATATAACCATATTACAAGCCTCTAAGTGCCACAATGTCACATAAATTCAATCCAACCTCTTAATATCACATGTGACATAACCATTACAAGGGACTATATGATTAAATAAACGTCTACTTATAATTATGAGGGGCTATATGAAATGAAATGAAAACAAATTCTAAGATAAGGTAAATGTCCCATATTACGTTGCAATAATCATGAAAGTAAACATGGACTCAATTGAATTTCAATTCTACAAGGGCACTAAGTAGATACTTTACAACAAGGAGCCAAAATAAATAAGGTTCAACCAAGAGAAACCCTATACAATATTACAGGGCTAACCCATAATCAACCAAAGGTAAACACAATCAAGCATAGTTAATCATGGTCAACCATAGTCAACCATGGCCAACCAAAGTCAACCAAACTCAATATGACATAACCCTTCATGAATGTTGTAATTCAACATAACCATTGAGGAACATGCAAGTCGACATATGTAAACCAAGAATAACATTGCAATAGATATAACCATATTATAAACCTCTTAGTGTTAGTCAACCATGGCCAACCAAAGTCAATCAAACTCAATGTGACATAACCCTTCATGAATATCATAATGCAACATAACCATTGAAGAATGTAACAAATCAACACATGTCAACCAATAATAGCATTGCAATATATATAACCATATTATAAACCTCTAAGTGTCACAATGTGACATAATATTCAATCCAACCTCTTAATGTCAGAATGCAACATAGCCATTATGAGGGGTTATATGATTAAAAAAAGGTTTACTTATAATTACAAGGGTCCATATGCAATGAAATGAAAGAAATCTCTAAGATAAGATAAATGTCCCATATTATGTTGCGATAATCATGAAAGTAAACATGCACCCAATTAACTTTTAGTTCTATAAGGGCACTAAGTAGATACTTTGCAACAAGGAGCCAAACGAAATACGGTTCAACCAAGGGAAACCCTTATACAATATTATCATCACTTCTTCCAATGTAGTATTTAATCCTAAAATGATATTGCCATTAGCTAGGACTAGAAGAACAGTAGTTGTTTGGATATTATTCTTTAACAAGAACTTCAAGGAGAAACACATGATAGCTACCCGTAATGTGAGGATTATGGATCAAATAATCATCACAACATAATTCCTTACAAATTCCTAATAGCTCCAGAGGTGAACAATTTGATAGTCAACATAACTTTTGAGGAGGGACATAACCCTTGATGAATGTTGCAATGTGACATAACCATTGACAAACATAATAATTTGACATAATCCAACCAAGATGAGTGACACAATGGGACATAACCATTAATGGATGTTGCAATGCAACATAACCCTTGAGGATTGTTGCAACTTGAAATAATCCTTGATGAACATCACAATGTAACAAAACCATTAAAAACATAACAATTTGACATAAAGATAGTGAAGATGAATGTTGCAATGTGATGTAACCATTGAGGAATGTTGCAATCCAATATAACGCTTAATGAAGGTTGCAATGCAATGAAACCCTTTATCAACATCATATTATAACATAACCATTGAGGGATGTAGCAATTCGATATAAGTCAACCAAGATGAATATTGTAATGCAACAAAACCATTGAGGAATGTAGAAATTGGACATAACTAAGCCAAGATGAATATCACACATGACATAATCATTGCAAAACCTCACAATTCAACATATTATCAACCATATCCAACCATGGCCAACCATATTGAATAAAAGTCAACAATGTTAAAGGATAGTTAACATGGTCATCCATAGTAAACCATGGTCAACCACATTCAACCATAGTCAACCAAAGGGATGATCGACTATAGCAAATCATGGTCAACCATAGTCAACCATGGAAAACCAAACTCAACCATACATAATGCGACATAACCCTTCATGAATGCCTACAATGAGATGTAACCATTAAGGAATGTCACAATCCAACGTAACCCTTGATGAAGGTCATAATGTGACAAAAAATTTGATGAAGGTCCTATTATAACATATCCATTAAGGGATGTGGAAATTTGACATAAGTAAGCTAGGATGAATGGTGTAATGCATCATAACCATTGATTAACATGGTGATTCAACATAACTAAATTGAGATGAATGTTAAATTTGGACATAACCATTGAAGAGCCTCATAATCCAACATATTATCAGCGATAACCAACCATGGCCAACAATATTGAACCATAGTCAATCACGTTTAACAATATTCAACAAGGTCATCAATAGGAAACCATAGTCAACCACATTCAACCATAGTTAACCAAGGTAAGCATGATCAACCATAGTCAATCACGATCAAGCATAATCAACCATGGCCAATCAAAGTCAACCAAGCTAATTGCAACATAACCCTTCATGGATTTCTATAATGTGATGTAACCATTCAGGAATGTCACAATCCAAAATAACCCTCAATGAAGGTTGCAGTGCGACAAAACTATTGATAATGTTTTATTGCAACATAACCATTGAGGGATGTAGAAATTCAACATAATTAAGACAAGATGAATATCATAATGCAACATAACCATTGAGGAATATAGAAATTCGACATAAGTAGATTCCACTATAGTCAAACATAGTCAACATATGTTAATAAAGTCAACCTTAGTCAACCATGTCCAACCATGATTAGCAATGGTCAACCATGGTAAAAAATGGTCAACCATAATCAATCCTAACTAACCAAATTCAACCATAATCAACCATGGGTAATTGATCCGAAATGGATTCGAACAAGTTTTTGTAAGAATCGGTATCTACAAGTGTAAGTAGGCAATTAATGAAGGTTAGTTAAGCTACTAAAGACAATGCTAATGTAAAAGAAAATGAGGCAAAAGAAAAAAAGAGAGAATTAAATGGATAATAAAAATAATAATAGGAGAGAGGGTTGAGTAATGGGAAATGAAGGGTCATGCCTATTGGCCTTCCCTTCCCATTACCCCAACTCTCCCTATTTCTTATTGTATTTTCATTCTCAAAGGGTCTATTGGCCAAGGAGAGAAGGATGCACAAAGAGACATTAGTTGCATTGTAAACCATAGATTGCCAAAATAGATTGAGAAACCATTTGAAGTTGATTTTACCATTTGGGTTTCCAAGGTAAATATGGTGTCCATTGTGTTTCAAATTTGTTCGATATTTCTATGTGATTGCGGTCTTTAGTTTTGTGTGTGATATTATTATTGCTTATTCATGGTTAATCATTGCTAGTAATTGCATCCATGGTTTTAATGAATAATTCAAAGCTATAACACTATTATTTTCACTCATAATTTCATTCTCCATTGGAATTTTAATGAATACCAATAGCTTTGGAATGACTACTATCAATCCATAGCTCAAACGAAATCAAGGGTAGAGAATTACTAGCTATTGGCCATTGTTTCTATTTCTAGTCTCTTGTAACCAACAATTCTCTCTCCATTCAAATTGTGGCATTGTCTCCGATTCAATTTCTTATTTTTTGGGTGTCACAACCCCACACGACGCTTGTCCAATCTTGTAATTGTACACCTCCTAAGGGCATGTGACATCGCGATGGTTTTTACCTGGCTCCTTGGAAACACCAAGGATACTTTGTCCATACTACGCCTCTTCACCTAGAGCATACCCATAATTCATTCTATGCTACGGGCAAGTCACACTCCAACTTTGTGCAACTCACTTGTATACTTAGATAGTCTTGTTAATAGCTTAACAATTGGTCATTTAAGCATACATCCATGAACATGTGAAAAAAAGAGAACAATTGTGAAACAAAGAAGAGAACACATAGAAATAGTGCAGGTGGCACAAGACGTGCATAACACCCGACTACGTGTTATTATTTTGAAACAATTACAATATGGACACTATTGTCTCAGTTTACAACTTCGACAAATTTTCATGACTCGCCTCACCTCTCTAAGACACTTATACACAGATTCATCCCAACAAGAATCTCTGTCGCAACTACTTTCACAACCCATGTGGTGTGCCCCAAACATGCACCCTTATGCAAACTCATTGTCTCTTCTTTGTCACAAACTTCACCAAGCTAACACAAACTTTGGTTCTACCTCATAGCACGACTCACACAGACCTACGTTCAGGATTCCCCAAACTCTCCTTATGCGTCCCACTCTTGGTTACTTGTCTGTCATGTCTTCACAACTCTGTGCTTTGTTCTTCCTTGCCTCATAACCTTGCTTAGTTGCTTGACATGCTCTCCATGCCTTCTTGCTCCTTCTACTTTCCTTGGTTGTGTTCCCTTGTGTTTTAATACAGATTCCAAATGTCACCTTTACGAATTGTTGCATACTTTGGATGTGTTGCACCCCTTTGTGGGCCAATGTGGCCAAACAAACCAATGCGTCCCTTCACAGACCTACCCACCCATGAAACTATGCACTCGTCAACCCTTTACATCCCTTTGGATCGACGTGCCCCAACCTTAGGTGTAGTCCTCATGATAATGCATCCCAACCTCTTTGGTGCACCTTTTCCTCACGTGTTTCCTTGAACTGGTGATGTGACTCTCTGTGGGTGTGCTGATGGGATCATTGAACATCTCCAATGTGCCCATGCTACCAAGGGAAGGCGAGTTCACTCCTTGGGTGCATGCCCAAGTCACCCCGTGTTAGAAAAATAGGATCATGGAGCAATAAAATAAAACAAATGCGGAAATAAAACACA
>ML808562.1:0-11923 GCA_009831015.1 Picea engelmannii | reverse complement strand
GCTTTATAGGAAAGAATCATATTACTGTATCATATTAAATGTGAAAGAGAGATTACAACCATTGCCTTGATGTCGTAAGGTCCCTTCCAACTGTCCTTCGTTCCCCACACACTTCTTGCTCCAAGGATTCTGAAACCATAGATATGATAGCTACTCACAATCTATCTTGAAAAAGCAAATCTCAAAGCCACTCCAACCAAGCCAAAGCTAACAAGCTCAAGAACCAACAAAGCTAACCCAAGCTCAATCTAACAAAAAGCTAACTTTCTCCATGAGAACTCCTCTCCTTTTATAAGTTGAAGAAGATAAGGTGAGGAGGTTAGGATGATCCCACTAAATCATGAAAGCAAGTAAGATCCAAACCATTCGGATGCCACCTCACCATAGAAGCTTCTCCTTCTAGAATATTCGCGAAAATGCTCATTTTTCCCACGTGCTGGAATTCTCGCACCCTGGCTATAGTGCAACCTGCGAGAATGGGTCATTCTCGCACCCTGCCTATATAGCAACTTGCAAACACCTCGCACCCTGGCTATAGTGCAACCTGCGAGAATGGGTCATTCTCGCACCCTACCTATATAGCAACCTGCAAACTTCCCTTTTTATAAGGTTTTTACATAGGAAAAAGCAATTTCTTTTCTCAGGAGAAGTTCTTCTCCCTTCTCTCTTTAGGAACTCAGGCCACTGACCTCTTCTAAAGGCAACAGATAGGTTTACATCATTAACGATCATAGGGATGACGAAAATAATGTGTAACAAAGGGGTCGTAGTGTCTCATTCATGGGTGCCTTTGTAGAGGATGTGTGGTACCTTCATCCGCAATGAACTTTTTCCAAGACCATCAATTGCCTTTTATCTTTATTTCTTTATTTTATTTCAATATAGCATAAGGAGAGGTTGAAGGTCACTGCCCTGGCGTGGTGACAAGGTGATGGCAATGTCACCCACAAACACCTAATGGAAATGAGAATTTTGGCTCGTGATGAGACCCCCTTTCTCTCAGCCATGCAACTGAGAGACATTACCCTGGTTTGGTGGCCAGATGATGGTAATGTTATACCACTAGATATTCATGGATGTGATAGGTCGGCACATGATGAGACCTCCTATCCTTCAACTAAACTTTTAAGCATTCTTTATTATATTGTGGGTCCCCTTTACTCAAAGATAAGTGTTTTATTTCTTTCTTGGGTGATCCCTGGGCGAAGCATCTGGAAGGTTTATATAATGCTTTTATATTTTACCCAACACCAACCCCTTTGGGCCTTCATCCTCTTCTTCCCATAGAATGAGGGACAAGCCCTTCTTGGGTCAATACACCCAAGCAAAAGGCAAAATGTCCAAGCATATATCATGAAATATATAGCAATCTAAGATACAACATAATCAAATGCCTTAAGTATTGAAATGATGCTCACCATAATACTGACTTGTACCTCATGGAGCAAGGCCCACTACCTTCCAGAAGCTAGCTGGTGTGGTAGATGCCATATGCAAAATTGTGACCATTTATGGTGGTGAGTGGGTTTTCCATTTGTGCAAAAGGGTATTGTTGGTCATGTATTATCTCAACACTCCATATCTACAACCTAAGGGCTTCAAGACACGATCTCCTTAGTTATCCACAAAATGGGGATAACATATGGCTCCTACTTGGCAACATTTGCTCATCGTAGAGTGCATGAGAACTACAACATCTCTCGGTAGACCTGTACAGGATGGCCTACTCATCCTTGTTCTCATATGGTCAAAACCAATTAACTTAGAAAAATAAAACTTTGACATTTTTCAAAAAGAAATTCTAAGCTAAGCATGAAATCAATATGCAAGTAGAGAAAAATGAAAATGAAATGCCTCTAAAATATTATGAGCAATCAAGATGCAAATGCAACGAATCAAAATGACTTACCTACTTACCTGGGGCACGGGCCCTGAAGAAGTCATGTGACCTGGATGTGAGGTTGGAGAAGGGACCCATCCACTAGTAGTTGCATCTTTCTCCAATCTCAAGCTGTCAGATAGTACCTTTCTTTATCAGACTTCTTCCTGGTGATGTAAGGGCCAAGCCAAGAACTGTTGTCTTCTTGGTCATATCCAGGCTTGCCCCCTCTTTTGTCCCACATGAGCACAAGAATCCCTTCATTGAAATTGATGCAAGTTGTATTCTCATCATCTGAAGGCTATGTGTGGACTATCTCTTTGATGATTTCTTCATGTTTATCATCTTCTTCTTGTATAATATGGATAGATCCCATCTCCTTCCCATGGTACTTTGCAGTCTTCTTTTTATTTGTCCATGGGAGAAACATTTCTATGGAATCTTCCTACATGAAGGGTAACTCGGATGGATCATACTCATTAACTTGTGGAGGCATATCATGGTAGTGCTCACCGACATAGTTGGGGCCCCTCAAATCCATCACATGTGTATCTTTATTTTCGATGTTATGTAAGATCTCATATGTGCCATTTCCCATGGGAATATATGCATATGTAAGGTTCATGATAAGAAAACCTCCAAGGGATGAGGACCAAGTCCTTGACAAGAGCATCCCTCGGGCATCAGGAACATCAATAATCAATATGTCCATGAGGACGTTGATACGTGGAATATCTATCAAAAATACCTCAACATCTTAGATACTCCCAAGAGCTGAACTCTTCTTGAATCAATACCACAAACATTGCCATAAGGTCAGATTGTCTTCAAACCAAGTTGTTTCATTACCTTCAATGATATGGCATTTGTTGAGGCCTTTGAATCAAGCATGCAGTTATTCAAGAGGAGGTCATTCATGCCTAAGGAAATATAGCAGGGAGGGTTCTTGTCTCTTGGCCGATTGAGATACATAGTATTCAAACTAATGGGAGGACCCCCCTTCTCGGTTGGCTCCTGTAATATCCTCATAACTTCCCTTTTTACAGAAGGGGTATTACACATTTATGTCACTGTGACCATCATATTCAGTTTTCCAAGCATGTTTGCAACATCTATATTCAACTGAATGTCATCTGTAGGAGTTGTCTTAGGAAGAAACTCACATATCGGCGGTGGATGTGTTGCAACCACCTTTTTTGTTAACGGAAGAGGAGTATGAAGTTGTGATGGAGGGGTTGAATCATTTTTTCTTCTATAGGTTAGGATTTACCTCCTCCTTAGTTCCTTCCTTTGATCATTTGTCAATTTACTGAAGCCCCAGAGTCTCCCCTATCTTTATCATATTCTTCTAGCTTCATTGATCCATTCTTGAGTAACCTATTCATCGTTGAGATTGCAAATCATGAAGTTTATATCGTCAGGATAATCTTTGTCTTATTGCGGGTACTCGTCTTCCCTATGGAGTTCTTGGCATGGGAGACACCAAGCTTCTATATCAACTGTCCCAACAGGTTTCAAAGTATCTGGGGCCTTTGCCTCTTGTTGAGGCCTCGGTTTCCAAATGGTGGGATCTCTGTACTATCTGGCAAACTGAGGTCTGGGAAAAAATTGATTACTTTCCACTATATGCATATGGTTGATAAGTTTATTCTGCACCTGAACAAACTGAGTATTCATTTGGTATATCTTCTGAGTCATGAGAGCAATCGGATTAGGAACATTGTTGTTGGAAACCTTCGTCCTTGATTCTATCTTGTTACGAGGGTAGTGAAAAGGCTCTATTTTTTAATCAAGAAGATTTTCTTCAATGTCGATACTGAACTCTTTAGACTCTGCCATTGACGTGGGATTTTTATCTTTAAGAATGTATCAGAACTGTCCTTCAAAGGCATTCATGTAAATGAGACAAACTGATCATGATGTACGACGGTAATCTATTGGAATTTGATTGCACAACCTGTCAAATATGGAAGTTAATTCCCTCGCTATTTCATGCTCCTTTTTCTTTATTTGATTGAACTGAGTCCCAAGTGTCCCACCATATGCTTTTCTCGACCATCTGCTTTTAAATAAGGTGGAAAAAGCATCATAGGTCGTGATATGATTATTAGGGATTCCTTTGAACCAATCAAGGGTTTCTTTAGTCAATGATGAAGCGAATACTCTCATGGCCACATATTCATGATAAATACTTGCATTTTCCATATCCCAGCCCATGACATAAATGTGGTCTTCAACAGTTATCATATTGTTTCCTGGGAACTTTGGCGACTTCTTTTGGCATTTTTTTAGGGAAACCTCGGATATTGGTCATGTTAAGGGGTTTATAGAGGTCCCTTGCCTAAGGGAAATCCATTGGACCAAGAGGAAGGGTATTATGGAAAAGAGTTTAGAAATGGGAGAGTTGAGAGGAGGCCTTATTTGGTAAACCTTAGAAGGATTGAACCTCCCAGGGGGAAAAGGTTTCGGGAAAGAAGGATTCTGAGAAGGTGGAATCGCCAGATGAGTTTCAAATGAACTCATCAAGAAAGGTTGAAAGGGAACATCCCTCGAGTGGAGTCACCAAGTAAGCTAAGGGAAAGGCTTTGGGATAGCTTACCAAAGTGTTGTTAGGGTACGAAGAAGATTCAAAATCTTCCCCGACAGCAGTGCCAAAATGTTATATCATAATTTGTAGGTTGAGCAAAGCCTGACCCAACCACAAATCAAGAGATACAACTTGGGAATCCTACACCCAATGTCACCTTGATGTAGGTCCCGCACTTCAAGGGTGACTAGGTTACTCTAGGGAGGTGATCTCGGTGACTGTAGGGGAAAAGAGATGGATATAAATAGAGATGAAAGTGAAACCCCCAGAGGTCAAGTCTAAGTGGAGTGAAAGGTAGGAGAAGGTGCCTCGTAAGTCAAGTGATTGTTTCCCCAAAGGTATATTACTTCTTCGGATGATTGTACCTGTCAGAGACACAAGAAAAACCAACTTGCAATGACATATGTTAGTATGGATCAACAAGTTAAGATTGTTGTTCCTAATCTACAGCAATAGATGAAAAATTATATCAGGAAATAAGACATTCAAATCAGCATATAAATCATAATATCAATCAACAATATCATAAGTAAGTATAGCAATCAAGTATGACCAGAAAATAGCACTTTAAGTTTGAATAAAGTAAGTTGTTGTAACATGTATTTTCTACAGAAAATTTCAGCCTTATGGCTATAACATTCAATGGCATCTAGCAGCAAAATCAACCATGGAAAGGGGCCAAGGACTAGCTCAAAAGGTGTGCCCTAGTTAGTAGATTAGGTGAGTGAAGTTAGAGAGCTAGTCTAGGGTTAGTTTAGAGGTTAAGAGAGTGTTAGTAGCTAGGGTTATGCAGCCCTAATGGCTGTAGGTTAAAGTTTGTAACAACAATTAAAGTAGTCGGAGAGAGGGGACACCCTACTAGGGGAAGACTCCTCTCTATGAGGCAAAACAACTCCAACCAAGCAACCTTTCAAAAGACCAAAATTTGTGTTTCCCAAGGCAATGATTTTATATCTCCAATGCAAAAAAGTATGACTAGTGCCTTTGTTATTGGGTGAATGGATTCAAATAAAGAAAGAGCTAGAGAAGCTACCTCCTTGGGGGTGTAAGCCCTTTTACTTCCCAAGGTAAGTTTCTCTAGCTAGGGTTTAAGCTAAGACGGTGTATTCCCTTATACTTCTTTTAGAAAACCCTTGTATAATCAAAGAGATGAAGCATAAAATGATGAAGACTATGGTGGGGGTGTATGCCCTTATACTTCCCACCTAGCTCCTAGCACAACAATCCTTGACTTGAAAACAATGATAGCATAATAGTAAAAGACCATACCAAGATCAAGAGAGATGTCAAGATAATCCACCATAAAAGCTACAAAACATAATCCAATGCTAGCACCTCACTCCTCCATCAACCATTCATTAAGATAGCCATAAACAAGTGCACAAGAGACAAAAACAGCCAAAGCTAGCAAAAATTTCAAACCAATACTTCTCACAATCAGGGAGAGTTATGTTAAAATGAGATCTTATGATCTCTTATTTATAAAATATGTCACCAAGGTGACTTGTCCACAAATTAAGGGGTAAACCACAAGATTAGGGGTCAATAACCCTATTCTTGCCCCCTTAACAAAGTAATATTAAACAATTTATTTAAAATTTCAGTTTTTGCACAAATAAAACCCTAATTTACATGGACGTCACCCCTGTAGGGGATGTTTTGGAACTAGGATAAGGTCGTTGGTGTTGGAGAAGCATGGGTAGGCCTCCAAAGGCCACATGTCAAGCATCTAAACACTATAATCATGATGAAGACCATATTCTCCTCAAAACATCCATGTGTCAAATGAGTGGCACCTCACCACCAAGCCCTAACCCCCCCACACATGACGTCAAGCTCAAAAGAAGATGTTTTTCCCCTCCTAGACAAATCGTTTGGAAAGAGAGGGCTGGGCTATGTCGTCCAAGTCATCATCAAGGCCTTCCAAGTCTGATATTTCTCATCAGGCATGCAGGCCTTTGGCATCCAACCTGTGGGCTTGTAGCCCCATGGAAGCCCAAGATAGGCTTGCTCTCCCAAAATTGTCCACCAACTAGGTCCTACAAAGACAAATGAGCACACCCTCCAAGGATCTCAAGTCATAACATCATGATAAGTGAATCCAATCAATAAATAATCCATCTAAGCATGTGCATCAAAGATCATTATATCAAACAATTAACCGCTCAAAGACACTATGTGACTTGTCAAGCTTGAATATGGGATGCTTGATGAGGTGTCCTATTGGGTAGATCTTTCCCTAGGTCAAGGGGAGTTTCCAAGAGATCCCTCTTTAAGCCATGTAAAGTGGATGAAGTTGTTGGGTTCAAGATTCAATGGGCATAGGGCTCATGACATACAAGGGGTTGTAGTGTCTCATTCATGGATGCCTTTGTAGAGGGTGTGTGGTACCTTCATCCGCAATGCAATTTTTCCAAGCCCATCAATTGCCTTTTATATTTCTTTCTTTATTTTCTTTCAATATAGCATAAGGAGAGGTTGAAGGTCATTGCCCTGGCATGGTGACCAAGTGATGGAAATGTCACCCACAAACACCTAATGGAAATGAGAAGGTTGGCTCATGATGAGACCCCCTTCCTCTCAACCATAAAACTGAGAGACATTACCATGATTTGGTGTCTAGATGATAGTAATGTTGTACCACTAGATATTCAAGGGCATGATAGTTCGGCTCGTGATGAGACCTCGTATCCTTCAACTAACCTTTTAAGCATTCTTTATTATATTGTGGGTCCCCTTTACTCAAAGATAAGTGTTTCATTGCTTTCTTGGGTGATCCATGGGCAGAGCATCTGGAAGGTTTATATAAGGATTTTATCTTTTACCCAAAACCAACCCCTATGGACCTTCAACCCCATCTTCATATAGAACGAGGGACAACCCCTTCTTGGGTCAATACACCCTAAAATCTCAAGAGATAAGGAAATGGATGGGATTAATGATGGAAAGTGGTAAGTATGGTCAGGAATGGTATGATGTCTCATTAACAAAGTTCCCAGTAGTAAACCCATCCCCAAGTAAAACCCCTTACTAGGGCACAATGTCAACCACCAAGGTGAAGGAGGGAAAAAGACATAATGTCCAAGCATATATTATGAAATCTAGAGCAATCTAAGATACAACATAATCAAATGGCTTAAGTATTGAAACGATGCTCACCATAATATTAACTTGTACCTCATGGAGCAAGGTCCACTGCCTTCCGGAAGCCAAATGGTGTGGTGGATGCCATCTGCAAAAATGTGACCATCTATGGTGGTGAGTGGGTTTTCCATCTATGCAAAAGGGTATTGTTGGTCATGTAGTCTCTCGACACCCCATATCTGGAACCTGAGGGCCTCGAGACATGATCTCCTTAGTTATCCATAAAATGGGGATAACATGGGACATTTCTTTGTAATTGTGGGTTCTGCACTTACGGGGTTGTCCTGAAGCCCTACACAGCATCCAGGTGGACATTGGTGGCCACCCACCTATTCCAAATTCCAACTGATTCATCTTGATAGTTTTCAGTTCAACATGTTTCTTTGTAATAGGGACATTTCTTTTTAATTTTGGGTTCAGCAATTACAGGGCTGTCCTGAAGCCCTACAAAGCATCTACGTGAATATTGGTGGATACCCACCTATTCCAACTGGTTTATTTTGAAAGTTTTCATGTCAGTACATCTTTTTGTACTTCCAAGGTCATTTTAGGGCTCTAAACTGTATTTTCTTGGATTACCACAATCAAACTCGGCCTAATTTAGATTTTTATAGCATAATGCATAGTTCTCAAAAAGACCTTTCCAACGGGCTATGACACGCCTAAAACGGAGATCGCATGCAAAAGTTATGACATCAGGAAGTTAATGTACTAACTTACCCCAACGGGGCCCACATGACTTTTGGCGCTTCATCTTCTAGGGTTAGGTTTTTGGATGTCTAGGGTTTTGGCATTCATGTTTATCATAAAAATGCCTTCAAAGCCTCATTGTAATCATCTTCTTGTGAATGAGCGTAGCCGTCTCATCTCTTCTCAAAGATAAAGCTACCACCATTCTAGCAGGTCTTGCACTCTGTATTTTTATAGTTTTTGTACATTTCTTTCATTAATAGAAATCATTTATTTTTGTATTTCTCTGTTCCTGGCAATATTTATGTGCATTTCACTGTAATATCTCTGCTTTCATTTCATTCGAAAAATAATATGGATCAGTGGTATAAGAGCAAGTTCTCTTGATCGTTTTTCAGTGCATGTCCCCGACGAGGTCCGAGTATAGAAAGTTGGGTCTCAAGCTTGTCTCTCTTGAGGAAAATCGCTCTCACACACCCAAGAAACCCTCCATGGCAGCAAAAATGAAAAATGACGGAGAAAAATATTATATTAACTTGTTGCTTGAGAAATCTCTCGCGCGACAGAGGGACGAAATGATGGAGAATTTTGCCCACATCCTTCAACGCCTGCCAATAGTAACAGGTGCATCTTCATCAAGCGGCCACTTTGGAGGAACCTATCCCTTCAAGGTACAAGTTAATTTTGATATTCCTGTATTTGAAGGTCAGATAGATGTGGATGCTTAGAAAAATGGTTGAATATGCTAGAAGGTTATTTCTTTGTTCGCAATTTTTTTAACATTGAAAAGATCACCTTCGCACTCCTCATGGCTCTCCCCCATGTCAAACATTGGTGGGAAACTTGCAATTTTTCCGACAAGGAAAAGATCACCTTCACGCTCCTTAAGGCTCTCCCCCATGTCAAACATTGGTGGGAAACTTACTGGGAGCAAGGTTCCACAAAGGAATCTAGAATATATGGGGTTGAGCCCACTTTGGATTTTTTTGTGGATGTGGTCAAGGAACAATACTACCCTGTTGATAACTATGAAGACCAGTGCATGAGATGGACCACACTATGGCAAGAGAAGAGCCAAACAGTGTCGGAGTTCACAAATACTTTACATACCTTGCGCACCAATCTGGGTATCAAAGACTCTGAGCGGCATCTGGTTCTGAAATATCGTGGGAATGTGCATAAGTACATCCAAACCGAAATGGATTTCCTAAACATCTGATCATTGGGAGGTGCCTATCAATAGGTTGTCAAAATCGAGTAGAAATTTAGGCACCATAATAAATGGGAATTTTGGTCTGCACATCCGCAACAACCAAAGCATGGTAAAGACGACCCTAACCAACAGACTCCCAAAAACCAGTCCAAGACATAGGAAAAGAAGGGTAAATGAAAGACGAAGAATGACACTGGGAAGTGGTGCGGCTTCCATAAAATCCCTTGGCACAACATCGATGAATGTCTCTCGAAACAGTCATTAGTGGTCGAGGTCAAAGACAAGGAGCCCAACCTTGATTCGAAATCTGATCCAGAAAATATTGAAAACAGACAGATCATCGACGTAGACCCTACTACTATTGTCGCAACTGCAAAAATTCAAGTAGAAGAACCAGTAGATCCTGAAGAGGGGGAGAGCCTCTTCCATTCATAGATGTGGGTGAAGGGGACCCCATTGCATTTCATTGTTGATATTGGCAGCAGAATAGCCTCATCTTAATTGAGGTTTCCAAACAGATGGGGTTGTCGACAACACCACACCCGCAGCCATACAACATCGAGGGGATTCACCGAGGATGAGATCTTCGTGTCAAGTAACAGTGTTGCTTGTCCTATGGCATCCATTGCTTCAAGGATGATGTAATGTGTGATGTTTCCCCTCTTGATATTTGTGATGTTGTTTTGGGTGAACCATATATGTGGAAACGTCATGTTGTTTATGAGTCTCGACCCCGTAGTGTCATTATTACTCTAGGGGGTAAGCTCTATAGGATACCAGAGGTAGTTTCGACTATTGTTCCACCAAAACAATGTCGCAAGGTAATCTCTCATACTGCAAAATTCATCCTCTTCACAGTCTGTTCAATGGATGTAGATAAGGCCACTACAACCACTGCAACCTCAACACCTTTTATCTAATAGAAGAATATTACAGAAGAGAAAGAAGATATTGTGTCTTCACCTACAATGGTGCCTACACAATGCCTCGTCAAGCCCAGAGACAATAGGTTGGTGGAACAGATTCAACCCCGCCAGCAACAGGTTTGTGACAACCTTCCACAGACCAAACAATGCAACTTCTCCAACAAGGCACACAACTCACCAAGATTCAAATTCAGAAAATTCTTTTCGCTCTTCCCCGAGAACTCAACGCAATGGATACCATTGCTTCCTAAGGGGGGAGGATTGATCCAGGTGGATGTTGGCGACCACCCACCTATTCCAAATTCCAACTGGCTCATCTTAATAGTTTTCAATTCAACATGTTTCTTTATAATGGGGAAATTTCTTTTTAATTGTGGGTTCTACACTTACATGGATGTCCTAAATCCCTACACAGCATCCAGGTGGATATTGGTGGCCACCCACCTATTCCAAATTCCAACTGGCTCATCTAGACAGTTTTCAGTTCAACACGTTTCTCAGTAATGGGGAAAATTCTCTGTAATTGTGGGATCTGCACTTATGGGGTTGTCTTGAAGCCCTACGCAACATCCAAGTGGATATTGGTGGCTGCCCACCTATTCCTACTATCTTATTTTGAAATTTTTCATGTCAGTACATCTTTTTGTACTTCCAGGGCCATTTTAGGGCTCTAAATAGTGTGTTCTTGTCTTGCCACAATTAAACAATAGATAAAGTTATATTTTAACAACATAATGCGTAGTTCTCAAAAATACCTTTCCAACACGCTATCACACACCTAAAATAGATATCATATGCAAAAGTTACGACCCCAGGAAGTTAATGTACTAACTTACCCCAATGGGGCCCACATGACTTTTGGTGCTTCATCTCCTAGGGTTAGGTTTTTGGATGTCTAGGGTTTTGGCATTCATGTTTATCATAAAAAGGCCTTCAGAGCCTCATTGTAATCATATTCTTGTAAATGAGCGTAGCCGTCACATCTCTTCTCAGAGATAAAGTTACCACCATTCTAGTGAGTCTTGCACTCTGTATTTTTACAGTCTCTGTACATTTATTTCATTAATAGAAATCATGTATTGTTGTATTTCTCTATTTCTAGCAATTTTTATGTGTATTTCATCGTAACATCCCTGCTTTCATTTTATTCTGAAAATAATCTGGATCACCATCTCCCAGTCTCCCATTTTTCCAAAATTAGCAAAGAGGAACGATTCAAGGAAGGTGCCCTCCTTTGCCAAAAATAATGACAAGTCACTGATTGAAAATAGAACTGAATCCATGAAAACCAATTTTAGCTAATTGTGAGATATACTCAAGGAAGGCGCCTAGGGTTTTCCTAATGAGAAAAACTTGGAATGGTTTCCATGTGGCAAACTGAAAAGATTTCATTTTCTTAGTCTACACCTGCTCACTGGAACTAAGAGTATGGTGCCCCTACTTGCTAAAAATAACACTGCTAAATATAGACATGCCAAAAATAG
>ML808561.1:241207-251790 GCA_009831015.1 Picea engelmannii | reverse complement strand
AATATTATTACCAAACCCTTGAGGTAGGGCAACACCATACAATGGATCCTATTATGGAAGGGATCCTCTCATGTTCACTTGCCTCTTCGAGGGGGCATCCTCCTATTGAGCTACCGCTCCAAATACAATATTTCTCTTCATGTGTCATTACATTGCTTGAACCCCTTTATATAGTGCTACCATCACCTAAAAACATTCTAGAGGAGGAATCTTCTAGAAGTAGAACCTTTTGAGAAGTCCTCTTACATTTATTATATCTAACTACCATAGTGGACCTTATTTAATAATATAGTAGACCTAGTCCACCTTACATTGAATGACCTCCACTATTATCACTATGGGCCCTCTAGCCCCCCCCCACTACCTCTCTAGCTACCTTACAGACCTAGTCTTAGCGTCATCGCATCTTCGATTTTGAATTGGATATATTGGTAAAAGGATGTTTTCCCCTCGAAGTGGATTGTATTCATTGAAGTTTTATCAATTTTAAGTAATTGGATCAGAACATTTGGTATAGAGAGAATTGATCCTTGGGTTTTTCTTCTTCAAGAAAGTCATCTTGGCATTTTCACTATAACATTTTTTCTAGGATGCTTTAGATAGCAAAATTCAAATATCCCTGAGGAGACAACCTGAGTGGGAGTAATGGTTAAGAACATGTGTTTCCTCATTGGAGGTCACATGTCGAAATCCATAGGGGTGTAGAGTATGTATACCTCTGTATAATTTAACAGTCAAATCATTGCGCAGATGGGGTCCCTTGTCCCACAAAAAAGGGGGTCTTATACACCAATTTGGTTTCTGACTTGGTCATGACCTTAAAAATAGACTATTATTATTATTATATCGAAGTAAATATGGTAAAAAATTTATGTTTTGGGTCATTTATTGATCTAAAAATGAAGAAGACTTGTATTCTTGAAAATATTTGCAAGTAAAATTTATGTGTTAAAAGAAAATGGATCAACTTTGCAACACATCATTAATAAGATTTACTCATTCAAGATGCATATAAACAACAACATAATCAATGAACAGAAAACACATAACACAACAAATGATAAAGGAGTTCACCCCTCTCTTGGGCTACATCTCACGGTCCAGCTTCCAATGGATCATTTGTATTATTTTCTAAAAGTGCTCAAAAAGGTTCTTTACAATGCTCAAACTAACCAATAGACTTCTCCAATGGCTTCAGAGCATCCAAAAACCCCTAGCTGGGCTTTTTCGGCACCTCGTTTGGCCAAAAAATGAAGAAGTTAGGCTTCCTGGAAGTCTCCTCTTCAAGCTTCCTGTCTCTGCATCTACAAATTGCACCCTTGTTCATTCAACCTAGCACACACGCCATTTAAAGTGTAAAAACCCGGCACCGAACGCAACCGCGCCAATGGTGCAAACTGTAGGATGGTTATGGGCGCGCCATCCCCTAACCGTCAAACTCGTGGGCACATGTAGGTCATGTGACCTCGCACAAATATAAAAGGGCTAAGTTTTAAACACAACTTCCACACGCGCTCCGTGGCAAGGTCACATGCCATAGGACATGTGACCGAAAGTTCAACCATTTGCCATACGTAAACCCACGCGCGTTGGAATTGTGGTCACATGTGAAACCAGGGCTGGGCTCCGTTTGAAATACCAACTCCCACACATATAATATGGTAATGGTCATATGTATAAACAATAGAACCACGGGTCGAGGCTAAGCCCTGACCCAACCCCCGACCATTTGTAACATTACTTTAATTCAAATATATTTTAACACATATAGTTAACAAGGAACAATGCATGGCCCATTGGTAGGGCAGACTTTGCAAAGGCTTTGACCAGTGGGGAGGTCCGGGGTTCGAATCCCACTGACTCCATATAGTTTTGAACCATTAACCAATATAATGGTGCCACGTGGCAACCCATGACTGGGCCACGTGGCACTCAACCACAAACCAAAAACTGCCACGTGTCGAAACATGATTCGTCCAACTATTAGAGAATCCAAAATTGCCATGTCACCTCTGCTATGTTAGCGTACGGACGTGCAGTCTCTGCCACGTTAGCCTGTACGGACTACCCAGTCAGTGTCCCTTTTTTTTACCTGTTTGACGATTCGAACAGATCGTGATATCTCTCACTCCCGATGTCTGTTTGAATCCAAACAAGTTGAGTTGATTTCAAAATGACGAAGCCTATTCTCTCATCTGATTTGAAGCGATTCTGAGCACCTTAAATTTTTTAGCAAAATTTGATCCCCTGATCACACCTCCCCATTGGGAAGCTTTTGGACCTCCAAAAGACTATTTTCAGTCTATGTGAAGATGATTTTATAGTTCCCTCACCCTTCCAACCTCAATCCACTTGGCTTTGCTTGGATTTGTACCTTTAAAACCAACTCGAAGATACTCCACATTTCCACGTTTTGAAGTTTGCATTCTCCTGTCAAGAATGGTGTCTTCATGCAGTTCTATAAGATATTCTGGGGAAAAATCATCTATAGAAGGAATATGAACATGCTCTCCATGATCATCAATCAATGGAGGCTCATACAATTTCAAATTCTCAACCTTAACAACTGCATACATTTGCATATAAGGAGGCAAATCTAAACGAAAGGAATTGTTACCAATCTTGTCGATAATCTTGAAAGGACCATATCGAATCGGTTTCAATTTTTTACCTTCTCCTTTAAGCCTCTACTTACTGATGTAAATCCAAACTTCATCTCCAACTTGGAAATTGTGATCAACACGATGCTTGTCATGTCTCGTCTTGTACTTGGCTTGACTCTTTTCCAACTTCTCTTGCACCACTTGATGTATCGACTGAATTTGTTCAATGAAATTTTTTGCCCTATCAATATCATATTGACCATTGATAGAAATATCCTTCCCAAATATAAAATCTAAAGGAGATTTGGGAAAATAGCCAAAACATGCTTCAAATGGCGATGTTTGAGTCAAAGAGTGCTTAGCACGATTGTAAGCATGTTGAATGTTGTGTAAATGCTCATCCCAAAGTTTAGGATGCTTGCTGTAATAGGCACGAAGAAGATTCACCACTGTTCGATTTACCACCTCTGTCTGGCCATCTGTTTGTGGATGAAAAGATATGTTATTTTTATGTTTGGTGTCCATGAGTGCCCATAAACTTCACCAAAAAATTCCAACAAATCGAGAATCCCGATCAGAAATAATGGATTTAGGCAATCTAAAATTCACCCAAACATTTTGAAAGAACATTTGTGTCATTTTTTCAGTTGTAACCTGTTTAGTACAAGGCATCAAAATACACATTTTACTAAATCAATAAACCACAACATAAAGATAATAATGATTTCATCTCAACATAGGTAGACCACCTACAAAATCCATGGAAATACTTTCCCAAGGTCGAGAAGGAACTGGAAGTGGAGTATACAAACCCAACTTTCAATTGTTAGGCTTACTTGTGGCACATAACGAACATGCTCGAACATATTTTGAAACAATTTCATTCATTTTAGGCCAGTAGCAGTATCTTTGCAAATTAGCCACTGTCTTGCCTACGCCAAAATGACCAGCAATAAGAGAAGAATGTGCTTCTCTTATAATGTTGATTCTTTCCCCCTGTGGAATACACAACTTGCCAAGATGATACAAAAGATTATCATGCACATGGTAATCCAATTCTTCAACATGGTTTGAGTGGCACAAAGTTTCATATACTTCTTTGAAATCAGTATCCAAAGCATATTGCTCAACATAACTTGCATGCATGATAGGACTATGCTTAAGAATAGCTGAAGCACTAATAATAGGACTTGAAAGCATATCAGCAACTTTGTTATAAATTCCCTTCTTATACCTGATAACCAAGTGGAACTGTTGAAGAAAACCCATCTATCTGAAGTGCCTAGCTTGTTGTATCTTTGTCTGTGATTGTAAGTATTGCAATGGTTGATGATCAGTGTGAATAATGGTTTCTTTCCCCAACAAATAATGTTTCCATTTTTTGACACTTTGAACCAATGCATACAATTCCTTATCATAAGTAGGATAATTAATCACGACACCATTAAAAGTCTCAGAATGAAAACAAATGGGCTTACCATACTGTAGAAAAACTGCTCCCATTGCATAATTGCTTGCATCTATTTGGATTTCAAAAGGTTGTCTTAAATTTGGAAGTGCAAGAACAAGCGTTGAACTAATCTTCTCTTTCAAAGTATCAAAAACCTTTTGTTTCTTGCCTCCCCATTGAAAAACTTGCTTGACACTTGTCACTGCATGTAATGGAGCTGCAATGGAAGAAAAGTTAGCGATAAACTTCCTCCAATATTGAGATGCTCCCAAAAAACTTCTTACCTCTGTCACATTGCTGGGCTTGGGACATTCCAAAATGACTTTGACCTTGGAGGGATCAATTTTTAATTCACCTCCACCAACAATATGCCCTAAGTAAATAAGTGAAGTCTTTCCAAATTCACATTTGGACCACTTCAAAAACAACTTTTCTTTTCTCAAAACATCCAAAACTTGTTTCACATGTTTAACATGCTCTTCACGATATTTGCTAAAGATCAAAATATCATCTAAGTAGACAATAACAAAATCATCCAGAAAAGGCCTTAAGACATCATTCATAACTCTCATAAAAGTAGCAGGTGCATTACAAAGTCCAAAAGGCATTACCATCCATTCAAACAAACCTTGCTTAGTTTTGAAAGTTGTCTTCCATGTGTCTCCCTCGGCAATCCTGATCTGATGATATCCACTTCTCAAATCTAACTTAATAAAATATTTAGCATCTTTTAATTGATCAAGCAAATCATCAATTCTAGGAAGAGGATAATGATTCTTAACTGCAATTTTGTTCAAAGCCCTGAAATCAACACACATACGCCATGTACCATCTTTCTTTGGAACTAACACAATTGGAGATCCACATGGCGATGAGCTTGGTACAATAACCCCTTTGTCGAGCAACTCTTGAATTTGTCTTTTAATCTCATCATTTTCCATAAGTGACATTATGTACATACCAATGTTTGGAAGAGGACTATCTTGCTACAATTGAATTTCATGTTGGACTCCCCTTTTCGGAGGTAATCCCTTAGGTTCTTTAAACATTTCATAATATTGATTAACAACTTCATATAGATCAGATTTCAACTTTGTATCACAACCTTGAAATGCTTCATTTTCAACATCATCTTTAGGTTTGATCATTAAGAGAACAAAATTCTTACTAGCATTGACT
The DNA here is from genome assembly GCA_009831015.1 of Picea engelmannii. Classification (NCBI taxonomy): domain Eukaryota; kingdom Viridiplantae; phylum Streptophyta; class Pinopsida; order Pinales; family Pinaceae; genus Picea; species Picea engelmannii. The sequence continues at coordinate 246,558 of ML808561.1, read as the reverse complement.
AATCTCTTCATTTTTCCCGCATTTATAAGTGATAAATTCATCTTCTTTGTATGGGCTCTAACAATATACTCTACTCCATTCTTAAATAAATGATACGTATTCTCATGACAATGAAAAATAGCTTTCCTATCATACAAATATGGGCTTCCCAACACAATACCACAGATATCCAATGGAATAACATCAAGATCTACCTCATCAATGAAATTTGTAGTGATAGAAAACCTAAGTTTACACCTTCTTGTTACTTGTAACTTAGCATTATCACATATCCAACCAATAGGGTATGGCTTAGGATGTGGAATTGTTTCCAACTTTAATTTCTTAACAGTTTCTTCAGAAATAAGTTTTTCTTGAGATCCAGTATCAAATAGAGTATCTATCTTAGTATGCTTTGAAACAACCCTTATGTGAAAAAGCTCAATTCTCTCTTTTTATTTTTGAGTTACATTGATATTACTTGAAGAACTAGTACCTGCATTATAACCATTACCTTGATAACCCATGGTTGTGATCTTTGTTTCATCACCCGAATCAGAACCTAAATCATGTTGAACGGTTGCAGCAGTCTTTGACTTCCCTTTGTTGTTGTTGCCAAACTTTTTGGGTCTTCTTTTAGGATGAAGTTTCCAACAATGGTCTTCATCATAGCCATCTTTCGAACAATGTTTGCATGTGAATTTTTCTCCCCCTTTCTTAACAACAACATTCTTTTTTCCATTTCCCTTGAACTTATTCTTTCCTTTGTCTCCACGGCTGAAAGTCTTCTTGTTACCCTCATGAGTTTCGTTCCTTCCTCTTGCTTCCAAATGAGTAGCCTGAACACAAACTTCATCTATATTTGAAGGATTAAACATGAGTATAGTATGTCTGAAATAACTATGTAAAGCTCCAATGTATTTGAGTAAAGTTTCTTGAGAAGACAAATCTACTCCCAAAACCAAAGCTCTTCTCCTAAATTCTTGAGTAAAGCTTTGTACATTCGGTCCTTTAGCTTGTCTAAAATTTTTCCATTCCATAGTAGCCTTTTGCTTATATGCCAATGGATAAAATTTTCTTTTAATTGCAACAATAAAACCATTCCAAGAGATTAAAATTTTACCATGCTTATTCATGTCCTCTTGAGTCTTGGATTCCCACCAAATGAGTGTTGCACTATCCAATCTTAAAGAAGCAAGCTGAATTTTGGTTTCATCATCTTGAATTTTTGGTATTCTACAATATACCTCAATCTAACGTATCCAATTATCTAATTTCTTAGCATTAACTTCTCCATTGTATATTGGCAATTCAAATTTAATATCAATATTTAATGAAGGAATTTGTGAAGAAGTTTTACAATGTCCCTTTGGATAATTCGGAAGAGGTATTGAATTGGTAGAATAAGAAGAAGAAGAATATGGAGGACGCGGTGGTGGAGAAGCACCATTCCCTCCATTTCCATTTGGAGTTTTATCACCACTGTCTCCCTTATGCTTTGAAGGCTTGGAGCCTTCACCTTGCAACCTTGCATTCCTTTCCATCAAGATCTTCATCATCTCTCTCATTTCCATGACAGCCTTTCTGAGATCTTCATCTTCTGTAGGAACATGTTCTTGACTTTCTTCATTAGCCATACTTGGTGAATGCCTCCTTGAAACTTGTGGTGATTGTGTATGCTTCCTCCTTGAAGGATGAGAACTTGGCTCCACAAGTTGACCTTCTCCTCTAGTGAGTTTCAACCTTCTGAGCATCAGAAAACAAAACACTTGCAAATAATCAAGTCTTCAAAAACGAGTGCTATGATACCAACTTTATCTAAAAATGAAGAAGACTTGTATTCTTGAAAATATTTGCAAGTAAAATTTATGTGTTAAAAGAAAATGGATCAACTTTGCAACACATCATTAATAGGATTTACTCATTCAAGATGCATATAAACAATAGCATAATCAATGAACAGAAAACACATAACACAGAAATGATAAAGGAGTTCACCCCTCTCTTGGGCTACATCTCTTGGTCCAGCTTCCAATGGATCATTTGTATTATTTTCTCAAAATGCTCAAAAACGTGTTTTACAATGCTCAAACTGACCAATAGACTGCTCCAATGGCTTCAGAGCATCCAAAAACCCCTAGCTGGGCTTTTTCAGCACCTCGTTTGGCCAAAAACGAAGAAGTTAGGCTTCCTAGAAGTCTCATCTTCAAGCTTGTTGTCTCTGCATCTACAAATTGCACCCTTGTTCGTTCAACCTAGCACACACGCAATTTAAAGTGTAAAATCTCGACACCGAATGCAACCGCGCCAACGGTGCGAAATGTAGGACGGTTATGGGTGCGCCAGCCCCTAATCGTCAAACTCGTGGGCACATGTGGGTCATGTGACCTCGTGCAAATATAAAAGGGCTAAGTTTTAAACACAACTTTCCCGCCCGCTCCGTGGCAAGGTCACATGCCATAGGTCATGTGACCGGAGGCTCAACCGTTTTCCATATGTAAACCCACGCGCGTTGGAACTGTGGTCACATGTGAAACTAGGGTTGGGCTCCATTTGAAATACCAACTCCCGCGCATATAATATGGTAATGGTCATATATATAAACAATAGAACCGCGGGTCGAGGCTAAGCCCCGACCCGACCCCCAGCCATATGTAACATTACTTTAATTCAAATATATTTTAACACATATAGTTAATAAGGAACAAAGGCTTTGACCAGTGGGGAGGTCTGGGGTTCGAATCCCACAGACTCCATATAGTTTTGAACCAATAACCAATAAAATGGTGCCACATGGCAGCCCATGACTGGGCCACGTGGCACTCAACCACAAACCAAAAACTTCCATGTGTCGAAACATGATTCATCCAATTGTCAGCCAATTTGAAACTACCACATCACCTCTGCCATGTCAGTGTATGGACGTACGGTCTCTACCACGTCAGCCTGTACGGACTACCCAGTCAACGTCCCTTTTTTTACCTGTTTGATGATTCAAATAGATCGTGATATCTTTCACTCCTGACGTTTGTTTGAACCTAAACGAGCTGCGTTGGGTTCGCAACGACAAGGCCTACGCTCTCATACAATTTGAAGCGATTCTGAGCACTTTGAATTTTTGAGCAAAATTTGATCCCTTGATCATTTATACTTTCGAAGATATAGCTTATGGAAGATAGGGTTTTTGAGTCATCTTGAATTTAGTTTTAAATGAGACATCTTGATATTTTTTCTATAATTTTTTTCTAGGGGGTTTTAGATAGTGAAATTTTGAGGAGACTAAGAAGACATGTCATAGTACAGGTGGTGCAAATTTTAGGTTCAAGTTCGCTATACTTTCATAGATATATGTAAGGTACTAGATGTATTATTCAAAGAATAAACATATTTTGTTATAACTAACATCAGTAGAAGAGCATAATATAGAGAAAAAGGACACCATAAATGATACCTTTATTTATAGAAATCCAATTTCACTTATCTCTTCAAGGGGGGAACCTCCAACAGAGTAGAGCTCAATTACAAAATAATTTTCGAGACAAAATCCCATGTTTTCTAATCCTATTTATAGTATTTCTATCTTCTAGAGAACATTCTAGAGGAAGTTTCTAGAAGACTAAACTTTTATTGAGTCTTCACACATTAGACATGTTCACATTATTATCCTTTAGATAACAAGCCTTTATATTAGATATAGTTTCACTTGGATCGATATTATATTGTATCCAAAACATCTTTTGGTGGCAATGAGGCCCACATACCAGTGGAGATCGCTATTCCAAACGAGAGTGAATCTGATTGGGACTTGCCATCAGGTGATTCTTTGTTCTTTTTGTTGGTGGAGTTTTTTCCACCATAAAAAAAATTGGCACTAGAAGGAGGGCATAACAATAAAACCCACTAGAGCTTATATATGAAAATTATTTAATAAATAATGGCACATTTATGTGTTCTAGAACATACCTTCAAGTTTCATAGGCCCACTAGAAGTATTTCTAGAAAGATAGTTAGTTTCTTATTGAAATTGAGCATTGATGGAGAGGGTGGAATATTTTGTTTTCATCATTTTTCTCAATTTAAGCTCATTTGCAAAGATTTATATATATGTGATGAAAATTACAACTGTATACTATTTACCCTTGCTTTGTGAGGAAGAACTAGAAGTTGGTTTCAAGTATTACAAGCTAAATCCATTTATTCATGGAAATAATTCATGGAGGTATTTATTGATGCCTATCAAAATTATAATTTTGAAGAATTATGTGTTGAATTATAAAATCTTCACTTGTTTGAAGGTGAATCCAAAGAACAATTTCTTTCTAGATATAGATTTATTTGCTTTAGATTTCCTATTGGTGAAAAATATTCAATTGAAGATTTTTTGCAAGGTTTTCTCTATCTTTTCTCATTTCCTTGTATATAAAAGAAAAATGATAATGATGAAGTCAAAGTTTCTTCTTCTCACGAGATTCATGTTTTAGAGGATATTTATTTATTAGAAGATTATGATTCTAGGTCTAATTTCTATAAACTAATTGATGGCCTTGAAATATCTTATGATATTTCTTATTCTAAAGAAAGATCAGTTGAAGTAAATGAAATTTCATTAAATTGTATGGAAGATATAGGTAATGGAAATAACATTAATATTTCAACCAACAAAGAATTTTTTGATTTAATATCATATGAAAGTTATTTATCAATGTATCCAGATCTATTTCTTGATTGCAATTTAAATAATAATTTCTCTGTCAATTGTCATATGGAGCTTCCTTTGTACACATATTTATATTTGTATGATAAGGAAACTATTTTAAAACAAAGTAACTATGAATTTTCAAATAATTTATCTCAAGATTGTGACTCAGTTAACAATATTTTTATGGATAATATTGAATATTCGCATGTATGTTTTTTTAGTTGATATGATGTTTTAAATTATGATTTCTTCTATGACTTGGAAGAAAAATAATTTATTTAGGATAACCCCTTCGATATTGATGACATTGAGGAACTTCACCCTATGGTGATGGTTATGTTAGGATATTGTATCATCAATTCTCAATGTGGATATGAAGTGCAAAATGAAATATCTTACAATGAAAAATCCACTTTACCAGTATCCCATTCTTTTCTTTCTAAAAATGAATACATTATTGTATAGAAAACATTTACCCCTGAGAATATCTTTGAATCTATAAGTCATCATCTTAATGAGGTTACATTCTAGTAGAGAAAACATTTACCCCTGAGCATATCTTTGAATCTATAATTCATCATCTTAATGAGGTATATGTTGATTCTATGATCTCCATTCAGGTATTTAATGATATTGAAACTATTTATTATGTTTTAAGTTATTCTTTATTGGA
>ML808561.1:171549-199131 GCA_009831015.1 Picea engelmannii | reverse complement strand
AATTAATTAAAGGATATAATTGTGATTAATTAATTAATAATTTAACTACAAACTACATTTAATAACTTGCGTAATGGATTTAATAGATTAATGGTATATGATATAAAATGGTTACGTACCCAACAAGGGATAACCTGTTAATCTCGAGAAGATAAAACATTAAATGAAGGATCAGGGACAGGGACGAGGCCAGGTAAGGGAGTAAATGCAGGAGTAGGTGAAGGAGGGATAAGGAGGGGAGACGGAGGATGGATTAGAGGGGGGGAGGACTGTTGGACTTGCAGGGAGCAGAGAGTTTCTGGCAGTGGAATTTTGATCAGTTGAGGCACCGGGTTGCTGGAGGTTATGGGCACGGGGGCCAGGATATCCATAGATATCTTGGAGCTAGGTAATTTTCCTAGTTGGTAGGGAGGATAGTAGTTATGGGCAGTTATTTTTTTTTTTTGTGGCAATGTTGGTCTACGCATCAGGTAGCAGGAAGGCAACAACAAGGCAGCCAGGCGACAGAAATTAGCATCAGAACCAAGTAAATTGTTAAATTATGTATTTGTTTATTTTGTTATGAAATCATTACTTGTCGTTAAATTTAAGTTATTGAAGTTGTTGTTATGGAGATCAATATTATGTTGTGAAATTATTATCTCAGTCTATGAAATAAATTGTTATGAAATAATGTGATGTTCTAAATTTATTTGGTTGTTACAACACCGAAGCGGGTAAAGATATCTTCATAAATAAATTCAACCATTGATTTCTCAGTTGCTTGATATAAGGATTTTGCCTCTACCCACTTGGTCACAAAATCTGTGCAAACCAAGATGTACTTCTTCTTCCTCGACATTGGGGAAATCGGTCCTACAAAATCAAGTGCCCATTTATCAAATGGTTCAATCACAACCTGCAGTCGTAAGGGCATTGTATCTACTACGGTAGGTCTTCCTGTCCTTTTAAAACTATCATAGCTTCTCACATATTTTGTTGCATCCTTAAACAATGACGGCCAATAGTATCCTGATTGTAAGACTTTGTATGTCATTCTCTTATCAGATAAATGTCCTCCACATGGCCCATCATGACAGGCCTGACAGATATCAGGAATCTTGTTTTCGCAGACACATCTCCTAATGATCATATCAGGACTTGTATAGAAAAGATCACTTCCTACCCAATAGTAGTAAGCACTTTGCTGAATAATTATTTTCTTTTGTGGTGGTGACAAATGAGCTAGCAATCTTCCTGTAGCTAAGTAATTTGTTGTATCTGCAAACCAAGGGGTCTTAATAGCTACTGCAAACAGATGTTCATCAGGGAAATTATCATTCACTAGGATGTCAGTACTATCTTGAGGAATACGAGAAAGAAAATCCGCAACTACATTCTCTTTCCCTGGTCGATCAACTATAGTGATGTTAAATTCTTGAAGCAGCAAAATCCATCATGTGATTCTTCCAGTAGTAATTGGTTTGTTCATCAAAAATTTGATAGCAGAATGGTCTGTATGTACAAAAACCTCATATCCAGTGATGTAATGACGAAATTTGTTAATGGCATGAACTACTGCTAAAAATTCCTTCTCTGTTACAGTGTAGTTCAATTTAGGAGTAAGATTTTTGCTAGTGAAGTAAATTGCATAGTTTTGTTGGTTTTCTTTTTGTCCAAGCACTCCTCCTAAAGAAGTGTCTGAGGCATCGGTTTAAATATGGAAAGGAAGAGACCAATTTGGTCCTCTTAGAATAGGTGCCATGGACAATTTTTCTTTCAAATTCTCAAAAGCATTCTGACAATTGTTATCCCAACAAAATTTTGCATCTTTTGCTAACAGTTTAAACATGGGGCTGGCTATCTTTGTAAAGTTTTCAATAAATCGACGATAATATCCAGCATGTCCCAAAAAACTTGTCACATCTTTTTGGGTTTTTGGAGAGGAAAGTTTAACTATCACTTCAATTCTGGCTAGATCAACTTTAATTCCTTCTGCAGATAAATGATGGCCCAACACTATTCCCTCAGTTAATAGCATTTTACATTTTTCGTGACTAAGGGATAAATTTGATTCCTGACAGCGAATCAAGACTTTCTCAAGATTACTTAAGGCTTCTTCGAAAGTGTTACCATAAACAGTAAAATCAACCATGTATACTTCCACACAATCATGAATTAAGTCAGCAAAGATCCCAAGCACTACTCTCTAAAATGTAGCAGGAGCATTGCATAGTCTAAAAGGTAGCACTTTATAAGCATAAGTTCCCCAAGGACATGTAAATTTTGTTTTGTCCTAGTCTTCAGGAGCAATTTGAATCTGATTGTATCCACTATATCCATCGAGAAAGGAAAAGTATCTTTTCCCGCCAAGGTATCCAAAACCTAATCTATAAAGGGCAAGGGACAGTAGTCCTTCAGGGTTTCCTTGTTCAACTCCCTAAAGTCTACACACATTCTCCATTTCCCTGTCATTTTCTTAGGTACCAAAACAAGAGGTGAAACTTACTTGCTGTCAGAAATTGGATAAATGAATCCAACGTTTAATAATTTCTGTAATTCTTCTTTCACAAAATCTTTTAGGATTGGATTCATACGCCTTTATGGTTGTCTTACTGGGGTTATCCCTGGTTGGATATAGATGTGGTGAATGCAGGTGTCAGGATGCACTCCTCTCATATCAGTGTATTCCCATGCAAATGCCCCTGATTGTTCTTTCAAAAGGTTTGTTAATTGTTCATGTTGGCTAAGACTTAATTCAGAGTTGATGTATAGACATTTGCCTAGGCTAAGTTCTACTGGAATGGTATATGACCCCGGATGCTCATCAATGGTGAAAACCATAGATGGTGAAAATGAGGAAAATAACTCACTTCGTTATTGAAATTCCTCTCTGAAAATTTGATCGTATTGAAAATATGTTTGTGGGAACTCAACATTTTCTGTCACAGAAAGAAATTGACTTAAAATATCATCCTCTGTAGGTTCTTGTAGTGCGTGAAACTCATCAACAGAGAATAAATATTCTTCATCATCATTCTCATGATAGGGACATTTTAGCCACCATAATTCTTCTGTAACCGGTTGAGAAGGTGGAAAAAGAGTAAGTTTTTGTGAAGAAATGTCATTTGAGATGAACATATCCCCACCACAACATCCTATGAAAGAATTGGTCGTGACCAACCAAGGTCTCCCTAGAATGATTGGATGGCCTTTCGTGGGGTCCTTTGAATGAATAATCATGAAGTCAGCAGGATATTCCCATGAAGCTAATGTAACAAGGATGTCATCAAGGACTCCAGCAGGTTTTATAGTTGTTCTGTCAGCAAGTTCAAGAACTGTAGGGGTAGGGCGAAGGAATTGACTTAGTTGCAACAGTTCCACTGTATTGATAGTCATTATATTAATGGCTGCACCTAGATCGACTAAAGTATTACCAATAGAAACATTGTTGATAGTCACTGAAACTATTAGGTTCCCTGGGTTGGCATACTTCACAATTTTAGGCGTTTCAGAAACACAATTTGATGACTGGCCTACTAGGTGTATTGTGGGTGGATCTTTCTATTTCTGGCCTGGTTTCTTAATGCAGAGTTATTTGATGGTTTTGGCGTAGATGGGAACATCTCTAATCACTTGTAACAATGGAATATTAACACAGACATTTCTTAGTTCATTCATGATGTCAAACTCAGATTGAACAATTGGTTTTTCAATGAGCAACCTTTCAGAAAAAGGAGGTGTTTTGGGAACCTAAGTTTGTATGTTACGTTGTGATTCAGATACTTTATGTTTTGGAATGATAAAATCTTTCAAAGATGCCCCATTTGATAAATCATCTATGGGTTCTTCCTCATGTTCTTGGATAATTACCTTTGGTGTTTTTCTTGTTACAGGCTGAGTTTAGTTTAAAGTTTTTCCAGATCTCAGCTGTATTTCTTGTATGGAAATGGGGTTTATGGTGTAAGCTGGGTAATTTTGAAAATCAACATTATGGCGTGGCAGAGGTGGTCTGTGGTTAGGATTTGGAATGGGTTGAGCGGGAAAAATGGTGGGTCGAGGTGGATTCTGAGGCTGTTGAGGAGTTTGTTGAATGGGTGGTAAAGGAGGTGGAGTAAAACCAGGCAATAACTGATGTATGTTTGGAGGATATTGAGTACATGGATTCTGGGGAATTGGTACTGCATGACGTTGTTGGTTATTTCCAAAATTTGGGTCTCTCCATCCCTAGTACCAAGGTTGAGCAGGGACATTTTGCGGAGGCCAATTTGGCCAGTTCTATGGATGTTGTTGTTGTTGAGAGAAGGGTGGATAGTAGCTGGAAGGTTGTGGGGATGGTTCTTGATACGTATTTGAGTTCCTAGGTTGCCAAGGCCTCTTAGGTGAATATGGAGTCCCTGTAGCTTCCCCTCCCTTGAATATGGCCTGCAATCCTGGTAAGGATGGGCAATCTTTTGTTTTATGATTTTCAGTACATATTGCACATACAGAAACATTGTCGAAAGGACATTCTCGTAAAGGATGCATTTTATGCATTTTGGGTAGAATATGCTTAATACATGATTTTCCTCTTCCTGCTTTCTCTTAATCTTCAATGTATAATTCAGAGCCAATTGTTCCTAAAATATATGTTTTAAAATTTTCCAAAAGGTTTCCCAATTCAATTCTAGTAACTCCACCAGATGTGGGTAATTTGGTGTTTTTGTTGACAAGTTCTCTCACACTTTTTGTAGTTTTCCCCCGAATTCTTGAGTAAGTTCTACATAGTTCACTAATTGCTTCAAAGTCTTTTTGATAAATGTCTCATGAAGCCATTAAATTGAGAGTGTCAATATATTCATCTGAAACCCCTTTTAAGAAAAGAGTCTTGATTGCTTCATCTTGGAGGTCATTATATTTAGATTTTTGAAGGGTATATGTAAATATTTCTAAGAAATCCTCAAGGATCTCTTCATCTTGTTGTTGCATTTTAAAAATATCATTTCAAGAATCCTTGGGTCTACAATAGTCCTGGTACTTCTTTAAAAAAAATTCCTTCATATCTTCCCAAGATCTAATGTTGTACTCTCCTAAACTCATGAACCAATGTAATGCAGAATATTTAGGGTAGCAGGAAACAACTTCAGTTTATGTGCATCCTGGAGATAGTTATAACTCCTGCACATGATGTCAAACTCAAAAAGAAAGACATCTGGGTGTTCACTACTTTTCCCATAAAAGGTTGGTAGTGCCGAAGGTGGGATATTTTTCATATTGGCATTCTGGACCAAATCCAAAATAGGAAACCCAAAGGTGGTTTCTGGTCTTAGCTCAGTCTCTACTTGTTCCTCTTCTTCATTTTCAACATGAATTTCTCCTCGTTCTCTTCTATCCAATTCTCTCCCTCTTTCTGCCATGTTAAAAGGATTACCAAAAATTGTATATGCAATCTGATCTTTCTTTGGTGAGGGTGTGAAATCCCACCTCTATGGATTCTTTTTGACAGAATTGTTATCTCCTATTGGTTCTTTTGAGGATCCTATTACCTTTGATTCAACAGTTGCAGTTGTTATTTGTGAAACTATAGTGTCAGGGTTCATAAGAATAGCTTCAAATTCTTCTGGATTAACTGTGTCAACCAAGTTTGGATCACCAGGAATTTGAATTTGTTGGTATGTGGTGTTTCTTGGTTCTATGTTTTGCCCTATGGTTTCTTCAGCCAGAGTTCTAGTCTCAGTTTCTATTTCTTTTTGGGTGGAGGTTTCTTCTTTTTGTTGGTTTGTATTTCCCCTAAATCTACCTCTATGATCTCTATTTCTCATAAAAACATACTAGATGAAAGAAAAATTAATATTGAGTTTCAGAGGAACCTGTGATAACTGATATGTCGGTTCTCACCCTTCGTTTCACAACTCCTCTTTCATCAACTTGCTAACATACAGCACCAAACCAAATACATTTTAATAAAATAACCAAAACAATTATCTAACTTACCTTCTAAGCAGCTCCCTGGCAATGGCGCCAAAAATGTCAGGTTTCTATATTAAAGATTTTTAATTACCTGAAAACACTGAATTGTCAAACCAGGGTAAGTGAAATTAGAGCTGATACACTGTATGTGCTGGTAAGATTCTAATTCCTAACTAAAGGTTATTCTGAGAAGAAAACACAAACTCACTCTTAAAAATTGAACCCTAATGATTATCTTGAAACTAATCATCTCTTGTTTAATTCATCAAAGGAAAACAGTTATGAGCTTAAGTACAGGTACTTCTATTTCTGATCCAATGTAATCTCCCAAGACTATATACCATTATCTTAAACATCTAATCATCATTATATCTATCTAAGCCATAAAAGAAAGATCATTTTTTAAAACCTTTTAATCTAAATATCAAAAATAGTTATGAATCTATCCATAGGTAGAACAAATAAATGTCCTATTTACCCTACTGGTACTGGAAGCTTCCTTTAATCCGACTTTAAACTAACTATCCTAACAGAACAGAGTAAATCCAAACTCGCACTCCTTTTGAATCATGATCAAATTTAAAACTAGAAATAGACTATAAGTTGACTATCCTAACATAACAGAGTAAGCTAACTATCCTAACAAGACAGAGTAAATCTAAACTCGCATTCCCTTTAAATCATGATCAACTTTAAAACTAGAAACATACTGTAAGCTAACTATCCTAACAAAACAGAGTAAGCTAACTATCCTAACAAGACAGAGTAAATATAAACTCGCATTCCCTTTAAATCATGATCAAATTGAAAACTAGAAATAGAGAAAATCTAGTTCATTCTTCAAGTTCTACATGGATAAATAACGCATTCAACATTCATCAATCTATGAGATGATATCACATTGGAAATGATCCAATCCGAAGAATGATTAAGCAAGAATCTAACAAAGTAATTCCCAAACTCAAATAAACTAACTTACATGCAGATTCTAAAATACTGAAATAAACTAACTCTACTATGGAAAAGAGACAGCGACTTGAACCTGTTGGTGGGTCCAACCAAGAGGTGCAATCGCCTAAAATGAAACCAGAGCTACTCAGATCATTCCATGCAAAAATTGTTCATACTTCACGCTCCATAATTCATAAAACGACTCAAATCATTTAACAACGAATAACATAACGCATAGCAAATTTGTATTATCAGAAATCGTATCACATAGCATATTGTAACCAACGTTTCTTGAGAGCGATCCTCAGTTTATATAGATCCTCTCCAAAAATATTTTTAAACATAGGTTCATTAATCTAAACGGATCTCAGATCCGAAAATGACTCATAGTCAGTTAAAACGAACTTCACAACTTCATGACACGCAGTGTCAAGAAGTGTGGATCATAAAGCATTCTAATAAAATGGTTCTACAATCTCGCCCTGAGTCAGCATATTGAGTTATGACTCAATCAATCATATGAATCGGACTGTCAATCCACTCTGGCCATGTCGTGCAAGTCTTTGGCAGCTTCTTTGGTATCTCCACTAAGTGCGAGCCGGTACCTGGTACTAATAAGTTATGTTTCAAAGGAACAGTACCTAACTCATGTCACATTAGTATCAACATTAGTTTAAAATATCAAAATACTTTAAAAATAACTTGAATCATAAGAATACCTTGAATAGTCCCATTTAGTTGTAAAAGGATGTCAAATGTGTCATGGTAAGGCCAGAAGGAAATGATACTAGATATGAGAATGGAGGTATATTTGACATGATATAGGCAAAAATATAGTCAAAAGTGGGGACTAACAATATTCTTCATGCAGAAGAAGGATCAAACATTCTCAAAGTTCTGTGAGTTTAAAGCATTGGTGGAGAAAGAGTCGGGGAAGCAAGTGAAGGCTCTAAGGAGCGATAATGGTGGAGAATACATCTATAACGAATTCAAAGAATTGTGCAGCAGAGAAGGAATTCGAAGAGAACTCATAGCGCCTCATAACCCATAGCAAAATGGGGTCGCGGAGAGAAAGAATAGAATGATCGTGGGTGCAGCATGAGTGATGTTTCATGATTAGGGCCTACCAATGCATTTGTGAGTAGAAGCATGCAATACTATGGTTTATGTGCAGAACCGTTGTCCTCATAGAGTACTTGGCATGAGTACACCTGAAGAAGATTTTATTGGTAATAAACCTGATGTTTTTCATTTTAAAATTTTTTGGCTCATTTGTTTATGTGCATGTGACCAAGGATGCCAAGAAGAAGCTGGAAACGACTGCTGAAGTTGGGATATTTTTGGGGTACACAGAAACACCCCATAATTATCATGTGCATTTTTTGAACAGTAAGATGACTGTTATGCGACGGGATATAAAATTCGATGAGGGGAAAGCCACGCGGTTGTCACTTGAGAGGGAGCTAGACTTGCATGCAGAAGAGGAACTGTTGGTTCTCAAAGATGAGTCTAAAGATGTGGACTAGCCACATGAGGAGGTTCATGGAGTGGAGGAAACCACTCAAGCAGAGCCATCCATCAGAAATGGCAGAAAGCGCACCATGGAAGTTGATAGATTGAGACTAGATGTTGCATAGAATGTAGGATCCCCTACTTCACCACATAGACAGAGACAGTCTCCTGATCGATTTTATGGATACATGGCTCTCATGAGAAAATGTATTGTGACTGAACCATCTTCCTTTCAGGAAGCAGTGTAGGACCCCACTTGGGTTGATGATATGGTAGAGGAGTATGAATCCATTGTCAAAAATAGTGCATGGGAAATTGTCCCAAGACCGATTGATAAATCAGTGGTAGGTTCGAGATGGATCTACAAGGTAAAGAAAGTTGTTGATGGGAGTGTGGAGAAATACAAGGCCAAGTTTGTGGCCCGAGGCTTCTCACAGATCGAGGGGATAGATTATGATGAGACCTTTGCACCTGTCACAAGGTACTCTTCCATAAGATCCATCCTTGCACTCTCAGTGAAAATGGGCTGGCACATTCATCAAATGGATGTAAAAACTGTGTTCCTCAATGGGATCATTGAGGAAGAAGTGTGCATTGAGCAGCCAGAAGGTTTTGATACCTTTGACAGAGAGTCGCATGTGTGCAAACTCAATAGAGAACTGTATGGGCTGAAGCAAGCACCCCGTGCTTGGTACACTCGAATAGACAGCTATTTCACCGGATTGGGCTTCACCAAAAATCAAGCAGATGAAAACCTATACCAAATTGTGGTGGAGGGTAAGCTTTTAATCATTTTTATTTATGTTGATGATTTAATATTGACTGGTGATGAGTAACTGATACACTCATGCAAGGAGGAACTTTTTGTGTCTCAAGGAAAGTATGCAAGAGAGATACTGGGTAAGTTTCACATGGAGGGCTGCAAACCCATGGATACTCCTCTTCCAGGAAACTAGAGGAAAGAGGATGCTACTTCTGGAGAGGTAGTGTATGTTACTGTATATCGACGGTTAGTGGGTTCACTAATGTATTTAGTGAATACGAGACTGTACATTTTCTATGTGGTTAACCAGCTAAGTCAAGCGATGGTTAAGCCTACCAAACTCTTTTGGAAGGCGGGTAAGCATTTCCTGCGATATCTGAAGGGCACATCTGAGTATGGATTATGGTACAAACAGATGGATGAGATGAAGGTGCATGGCTTCACGGATGCAGATTGGGCGGGCAGCCCAATGGACAGAAAGAGCACATCAGGGGGGATCTTTAGTATCGTATCTACAGTTGTTTCTTGGTACAGCAGGAAACAGAGATCTGTGGCACTTAGTTCAGAAAAAGCAGAATACATGGTAGCGAGCCAAGCTGCATGTGAGGCTATTTGGATGAGGAAGATCTTGGTTGGTTTGTTTGGTTCTCATTTAGATCCGACAGTGATTTATTGTGATAATCAAAGTTGCATTAAACTCTCGATTAATCATGTGTTTCATGACAGATCTAAGCATATAGATATATGGTATCATCATCTCAGAGATTGTGTGTCGTGGAAGATCATGTTGCTTCAATACATTCCTATGAAAGATCAGGATGCAGACAATCTGACGAAGGCACTCACCAGGAGCAAATTCGAATATCATAGAGACAGGATTGGGGTGAAGGATAATCCCTTTCTCGTTGAGAGGGAGTGTTGAAAAGTCAACAAGAAACATGTGTCTAATTTAATTTTCCCTTAAATAAATTAGACAATAAATATTAATCTATTATTTCATTCATAACTAAGTGAGTTGGATTTGTAACAGAATCATAAGTGTAGTTAAGTGAGTTAAGATCAGTTGTACTAGTTGTAACTAAACTTGCACTAGTGAGAGTTCAGTTAATCAGTGAACTCACATGCAACTGAAGATTTGCCACGGTTAATTACATGCATGTCAGATCTAGTGGAGACCCAGTTGAGATAACAGGTGAAAGGGATAGGTTGTCTATCAGTTATGATTTGATCACACATGCAGTGGATATGCTTATGAGCATGTGAAAACTTGGCAATTCATAATTCATTGTGAGAATTTGAATTGCAGAGATTGTGCAGAGGAGGCAAGCTATCTAGACACAGGAATTGGCACATGTATTTGTTGATTTGTGTATGACAGTGTGAGACGATTGTATTGTACTAAGAGCTCTTGTATTAGAGTTTTGTATGAGATTGTTTCATGATTCATGATATACATAATATATGATAGTGGGGTTTTTAGCTTTACACTTTCCCGGTAAAACTTTTGTGTTATGTGTTCTTGATATTTCACTTTGTGATTGTGGTTGTGATCGTGGTTTAATTTTCCGCAAGAATAATAGTAGAAACGATTTTGTATTTAACAATGGCATAATTGTTAGATCAGGAGAATCGTAGGAAATACTTAATTTGTATTGAAATTTCTACATCTTGAATCCTTATGGCTACTCCACATACACTTCTTCTTCCACTGCACCATTCAGGAAGGTTGTCTTCACATCCATCTGATGTACCTTCCATTTCATCATTGCAATTATCGCACGTATAGATCTAATTAAGTGTACCTTACCACAGGAGCAAATGTCTCATCGTAATCTATTCCTTCTTTCTGGGAGAATCTATGAGCCACGAACCTTGCCTTGTATTTCTTGATACTACTATTTGTTGAGTGTTTTGTCTTGTAGATCCATTTGGAACTCACCATTGATTTCTCCTTCAGTCTCAGGACCACATCCCATACATCATTTTTAATGATGGATTGGTATTCCTCAATCATGGCATCCTTCCATACTTTCTTCTCTCCAGCCTCTTCATAACAGGTAGGCTCAGCATCAATGATATCACATAGAAATTCCACGTAACTGGAATATGGTCGAGTTTTCTTCCTTTCTTTGAAAGATCCATCTGGAGCACCATACTTCTCGGCATCCTGAATAATATCACGAACCCAATATGGTATTCTTTTCTTTGTAATCATTTTTGTAGGTCTTTGTGGTTCTACCATTTCATGGTCCTCTAGACCATGCTCCTCTGTCACAACATCATTACCATCATCTGAGTCTGCAACTCTAGGAGCTTCAGGCTCCTCATCATGGATCTCATCTGTGTGATGTTTCCTTGATCTACTCAAGGTTTAATTCTCATCGAAGGTAACATTTATGATAATATCAACCTGTCTGTAACCAGGGATGTAGACTCTATATGCCTTTGATGTTTCACTATATCCAACAAATACACCCTTCTTGCCTGAAGGATCCAACTTTGATCTCTTATCCTTGGGAACATGCATATACATTGGATAGACAAATATTTGCAGGTAGCTGACCTTTAGATTTTCTCCTATAAACATTTATTTTGGTTTCTTGTTCCCAAGTGCATGGTGAGGAATTTTGTTCTACGCAAACAACAGTCTTCGTTGTGTCTTCCCATAGGTGCATAGGCAGGTCGTGATCATGAATCATGGCCTTTACTACCTCCATTATCATATGGTTGTTTCTTTCTTCTACACCATTCTTTTGAGGATTGTAGGGAGTAGAGAGCTCCCTCTTAATCCCAACTTATCTACAAAAAAAATTTAAGTCACTTGAGGTGAACTATCCTCCAATATCTGACCTCAAAATCTTTATCTTCCTTTTAGAAATATTTTCTACAAGAGATTTGAATTATTTGAATTTGCTAAATACTTCACCTTTTGATTTTAAGAAATAAATCCAAGTCTTACATGAGAAATCATCAATAAAAGAAACATAATATACATACCTGCTAAGTGAAGTGGTTAACATCGATCCACACACATTTGAATGCATGATGTCCAAAAATCCTTTGGCTTTGTTGTCACTTCTTGGAAATGAATTATTCACGTTCTTTCCTTGTGCGCATCCCTTGCATGTTCCTTCATGATCCACTTGAATCTTTGGTAAACCTATCACCATCTTCCTTACGATTTGTAATGATTTTTAGTGTAAGTGAGCGAATCTTCTATGCCATAGTTCACTTGGATTTAATGTGTTGTGTACTAATGTTGAATATGAGTGTCCCTTTAACTTGTATAGACCTCCTTCTTGGACACCAATCACAATAGAATCATCACGATTCTTTCCTCTTGGCCACATGAGAACTTAACAATCAATAAAAGAGACTATGAATCCTTTCTCTTCCAACGCTGAAAGGGAGGAGATTTTTCTTCAAACCAGGTACATACAAGACATCCTTTATCTTCAAGGGTTTTCCAAAATCCAACTTGTAGGAGGTTTCTCCTACTCCTTTAATGGGATATTGATAGTCATCACCAAGTTTCACCTTATGAGGTGAATCCTTTTGAACCATATCTGAGAGAGAATCCTTGTAATCTATCATGTGCTTAGAAGCACCACTATTGACAATCCATGTGTCACTTCCATGAGTGACTATTCCTGTGAGACTTGATATCAATACATGTTCTTCACTTGAATCATAATCTTTTATTTTATTCTAAGCAGGTTCATCATCTTTTGTGGCATGAGCATGATGTCTTTTATTTTGTCTTTTTCTGATCTTCTCTTTCATGAGAGGAAAATTTCTTGCAATGTGTCCCATATTCTGGTAACAGAAGCATTTATAACTTGAGTAATATTTTTGAGTCTTTTGATACTTTTGTGACTTCTTAAACTTATTTGGGGGATGATCATCTTTCCCTCTTTGTCTTTTTCCTGCATGTATTGCTAGATCTTGATCATCATTTCCCAACTTCTCTTCTCTTGCCGCCAGTCTAGCTTCTTCCTGAGTGCAATCTTCCCACAACCTATTGAACTTTGTTAGCTTTCTTCTAGAACAAATTCCTTGAATAAATGATTCCCAAGATTTTGGAAGACCATTCAATGTATTCATTACTAGATCTGCTTCTTCAATTGTGTCTCCAATAGCTTCAAGTTGTTATTTGATTTGAGACACCCTTGTGAAGTAAGATTGAATGGTTTCTGAATTCTGCATCTTTGCATTCTTGAGTTGTGTCCTCAAGGTCATCTTCTGGTTGATGTTCTTGCCTTCATACAATCGGGAGAAGGCATCAAACATTTTTTTTTGGGTCTTTAATGATGAGACACGTAGGATCAAGTGTAACTTGATAGAATATGCAATGATCCTCTTTTCCTAAACTAGATTCTTCTTGTGCTTTGCCTTAGCTTCATTTCCCTCAGGCTCTGTAACTTCTTCTTCAATAAAACCTTCTAGATCATTTTCCTCTAGAATGAGCACCACTTTATACTTCCATGCTCGGAATTTGTCAGCAGCCTCAAGCTTCTCATCAAGCTTAGTATTGATCTTCATTTTTTCCTAGCCTTTATATGTCATACGCCTTGATCTAGGGATTTATGAGGAAACCCTAATTTTTCCCACTTCAATATTTGTCGATATGATCCAAGGAAAAGATGTGCCTTAGTCAACCTTCTTGGTGGGTTCAGTTAGTTCTCAACGAGCTTGAAAATGGGGGAAACTGAGGATATTCCTTCCATCGGTTAGATTGTTACAAAGGAAACCAACTCGGATAGCATGTTAAAATTTTGATATGCTCATTTAACCATAGACAATGTCACATCATTATCACCCAACCATAGGAATTCACTATGCCATCCCCGAGCACAATAACCTTTAAATAGAATGATTCTAACAAGTCCACACTAGAACCAACAGATAAACCCTAACCAGCAACACAATTGTTGCAGTAGCAACACAATAAAAATAAAGAATACATTTCACCAAGAGAAGTGCAAAAGAAGAAGAAACCAGAAAGACCTGCGCCCTAGGCCACTACTGATCCCTAGACTTGTGCCCTAGTTATTGTTGTTGCACCTCTTTAAACTTGCGCATTGTTTCTAAGTGTGTGAGAGTGTGTCCAAATGAGCTAGGTGCCTCCCTATTTATATTATCATGTCCAAGTGACTGGGGCCGACTTCTCTTCCTGGAGTCTTTATATACCTTAATAATATTCTCCTTGGGATGACTTCTCTTCTAGGGTTTTCACACATCAGTTTAAATGTTATCTTACTTCTAGAATATTTTATTCTAAGTACAAAGGTTACACTTGGAGGTTAATACCTCCCGCAGCTACCAAAACATCAACAAATTCATCCCTAGAGAAACCCTGGAGGGAAAACCAGTGCAACGGATTTGTGGATGTATTATTAGTAGCAGGAAAATATGGAGTTCTCTTACAAATTAAATCAATCCTCCTCAATGGCTGAGTAAATATCAGCGAAAACCCTCCTCAAAAAAAAGTATGGCTTTCTAAAAAACTCAACAAGTCTTCCAGAACGAGACAGCTATGACAAATGAGTGCCTCTGCGTTGTGGGATGGCCCTCATGCACTAAAACTATGTCACCCTTCATGGACCTGTCAGATCTGAAGTGAAACCTTTGCTAAATGTTGAAGAAGTGATTCAATCCTCTAGAAAAATTCCTCCTCTGTCTCCCTACAATTTTTCTCCCGCAAATCCTCAATCGAACTCTCCCAAAATCGATCTCTCTCTCTTCAAGTGCACCGCTCTCTTAACCGAGTCGATTTCTTATACTTCATTGAGTAAGTGAAACCCTAATCTCAAAAAGGATTAAGGGTTGATATCAACCCTCACCCTCATGATTAGATCAATGGTCAAGATTAAAATACCACAACTTAAATTATTTTTCATTTAAACCTTTGAAAAGGTACTCAATAAAGTCAACTGAATAATATAACACATCAACAGTTTAATTTATCACTTGACTAATGTTTCTTTGTTCTCCACCATGCTAGGACGTTGCAATGTGTGGAAGACCTTCCTTTCTACATTCTCAACAACTCCAACATTGAATTCCATCCAATGATGAACCGGGAATCCATGTGTACGAGTGTATTGAATCAACAACAAATGCATTTACTTTTGTTGTGTGTGTGTGTGTTAAAGGCTTGCAACCAACCATGGATCACAGTGCTCCAATGTTTGTTGCAATGAAAACTATATACCCTGGTTCAAGGGCCCTTGTCATTCTATTTTTGAAATGAGCTAGTACCTTTCTCATCTATCTAACCAAAGATAGCCTTGTCTCAAGAGAAAACTTATTATCTATCATGCTATTGTTTGTAATACACTCTTTTATTTTAATATATATGCATCGAAGACAATTCCTATGCATGGTCCTTGTTTAAAGTACCATGGTGATTTTTAGCTAACGCACAATCCTATCCTTAAGGGGGTCCATTCGAGGTAAGGCAATTTTTTACTATTCATATTTAGTTTCTTTACTTTCCATAGTATAATGCTTTGTAATTTCATTTCAGAATTTGTTTTTACGAGCTATCATTTTATTTCCTGTAGATTGTATTTACTACATAATTAGCTTGTTTCATAATTAGACTTGCTCTTATACACAATCTTAGTATAAAAAAGTTAGAATGTTGATAGCATGGGATGGAATTCATAATGATTTCAGCATCAGAAGTGCCAATAACTAAGCTTGGATGTGAGAGTAATAGGAACTTTCTTTACGCTAATGTTTCAATTCTAGTTTGGTTTTTAGTTCAATAGATTTGTTTCCTTTACATTAGTTTAGAATTGAGTTAAAATAGATTTGAGTTAGAGTAGATTTGTTTTGTTTACATGAATTATCTTCTTGATCAAATTGATAATATAACATACAATTTGTGATCATTCAATACAAAACTTTGACTAGTGTATATTGCACACAGTGCCTTGCAAGCTTGACTGACCCCGGGTTGATAATTAAGTGACTAAGTGATTTTAACTTGCCACTGAGTTTAGGAGGGTAATCAAAAACATCATCATTTTTGGCACCGTTGTTGGGGAGGCACTAAAGGGACTAGGATCTATATTGTATACTAATTCTAGGAAAAAGATACCAGATTAGAGGTAACCTTAGGCAATTGTCGACTACCCCTTTGATAGCCTTTGTCCAAATTATCATCCATTAGGTCATATTAGGATGAATGACTAGAGGAGATAGAAACCTTTGGGAACATTCTCGTGGTGCAATGGGAGCCACCCATGACACTTAAAACCTGGCAGGTAAACTGAGTGGACAGGGCAATCTTCAAGGTGTCTCTGGAAACTAGCCCAAAGTCCCAATGGAGAAAATAACATCCAACATCCTAGATAGTCCCTCTAGGATTTATTCTACAGTTGATGCAGTTAT
This sequence comes from Picea engelmannii, assembly GCA_009831015.1. Lineage (NCBI taxonomy): Eukaryota > Viridiplantae > Streptophyta > Pinopsida > Pinales > Pinaceae > Picea > Picea engelmannii. The sequence continues at coordinate 182,576 of ML808561.1, read as the reverse complement.
AGGATCTCCTGTTTCTGAAACTCCCAATCCCAAAGATCAAGCCTACCCAGGGAATCTTGTTGAAGAGCATGATCACACTATTGAATCAAACAAATCTTTAGCATTCCCGGGAACTAAGTTCCTCAAAATGGGTGAAGATGTGGAAGCACCGAAAAAAAAATAACCTGTCACATTTGAATTTTCTATCTAGGATTCAAATGGCACGACTCAAATGAAAAACATTCCACCCTCTGCCTTGCCCAACTTCCAAGGCATGGCTAGTGAGGATCTAGATACATTTTTTTTGAATTGGATGTCTTATGTCAGAGTTATAACTACTCCACAAATGCCCAAAAGCTTAAGTTGTTCCCTTCCACTCTAAAAGAAGAAGCAGTATGTTAGTTCGTGGGTCTTGGGGGGAACTCTATTAAAGCATGGGATGAAATGAGGAAAAAATTATTGAATAAGTACCAGGATCATTGTAAGGTGAGGGATATTAGGGAAGAAATTTTCAAAATGACAGAAAGTGTGATGTCCCGTTCCCAAGAATAGCCTCAGCAGGGAGTGACTCAGTAGTCTATATGTTCTCATATACTATAGTCATGCACAAATAGGGAACAAATGGAGAAATAAGGGTGAATAAATGGCTAAATGATGAATTAATCCAAAAAGCATAGGAAAAGTCACTTAAGTCAAAGTCAGCCGAGAAATAGAATAAAAAGGTGTTAAGGGGGGGACGTAATTAATTATTCGCATTCGAATTATGAGACAAGGCTCCTATCTTAAGTGATGTCAATGGAAAATTAGATCGATGGAGGTATAAGAAGAGGAATTCGACCTAACTTCTCATTATCATTGATTTGAGAATTGAGAAACAGGTTCCATAGGAGGAAGTCGACCTCAGCATATGTTTTATGGATTTATGGAGGAAACCACCACCACGGATCGGTTTCGATGTTGGAAGACACACCCTAGCCTATCGGAAGTACCATCCAGGTATTTCATTGTGCCATATAAGTGATCTACAGACCCAGTTCAGTCAATGCATATTACAGCCAGTGAGGGCACTAGGGTTTGAGAGATAGTTTGTGTAGCTGGACGAAACTGCAATATATCTTTCCATATCCTTATGACCTAGTTGAGAGGGAGAAAGGGCACTTCTTTTGAGTTGTCAATCATCATATTTCGACAAAGGAATCTCCTTGTGCGCATCATGCATCTAGGAAGTGTGCAGCACTTGAGGAGGTACATCAAGGGTTCCAGAGAGCTCATCGGGTCATATCCAGGGAAGCCCTCCTGACCCATTACAGAGGAGACTAGGACGCTCATTTTGAGACAGATATCATCGGATTCTAAAGGTGGAATCATCAGGGCGCATTGCCAGAGCCCAGGAGGTGCGCAAACACCTAGGGCATCCCATCCCAGGTCCATTTCGATCTTCAAAGAGCCAATATTTAGTCTTTCAGTAACAAGAGGAGCTTACAGGCCAGGGCGCACAGTTTGGACAATTTTCAGGTCGATCGGATGAGTGTAGCCACCAAGGAGAATATATCTTCATTTTCCGTAGATGTCATGAGCTTTCGGGGTTGCATGCAGTCGATCTATCCATGCATGTGCAGATCCATTCACATCTTCTGATCATGGGTATTTTATGTTAGTTTGCATTGTATTCCAGTGATGATCCATGAGATCTAGTTCATGATTAGTTTTATGTTTTTTCATGTTGGTTGTATTTCCTGCTATTTCACATAATACATATTATTGAGTTGTGTTGTCCTTTATTACTCACATGCATGATATAATTGTAAAACATCATGCTATCTGAACACACACATGAAAAATCACCGTGCATGTTAAGACAAAGAGACTAAAACGCATCCAAAAACCCCCAGAGTATCAAATCTGAGAGCCAAAACATCAGTTTCGGTAGAGCATATCTAGATCCACCGGATTAGGGATATTTCACTGGTATCGGAGCCTTCTTCCTACCAGCCTGTGAAGAAGTGTTTTCTCATGACCCCATGATTCCAAGAACAAGCGCAAAATACCCAAAGGGTCGAGGTCATATTGGGGACAAGTACATTCAGTATTGCAGGGGACATAGTAGAGATAGAAGAGAAATGAAAAGAAGGGACTACACTCCCTTCCACACTTAGTCATATACATAGCCATAGATATAGAACATGGATCACATTACTTCTGACATAGAGGTAGACATAGAGAGGATTATGGGTAACAAACGTGAGACACCAGAGGGCAAGGGGAAAGGCCCTGAGACACAGCATGACAGTACGCAGGCCAAATTGAATCACCTAGCTAGAGGACAACGGGATATGATGAATTCCATAGCCCAAATGGCCATCAACAGGCAGATGATTTAGCACAGTGTGAGCACTATGGGTGCCAACTTGGCAAGAGGAGCGAGTGGTTCAGGAGGACACCAAGGAGGTGGTGCCAATGATTCCAGTGGATCTCAGGGCAGAACGAGTGGGCATCCTTCACCTATCTGTACCTATACATCATCTGGGAGGATTCCCCAACCTCTATAACCGCAGTTCCAGGGGGGACAATAGCTAGGACAGCCAGAGCAGACAGGAGGACAGTCGGGACAGGGGTAGGTAGTGCCATGGGACCCATTTGGGGAGTACAGGAGAGACTATTTGGCACTGGGACTAGAGTTCCATGCAGACATGAGTTTGCTATATTATTGATTGATCAAGTATCAAAACATACCCAAGGAGGCACAGAAGGGAAATGCACAGACTCAGAGCATGGACTTCATTAAGAAAGTGGGAAAGATGAATATTCCTACTTTCGACGGTTCATCTCGATGCTTAGCTCAAGCATGGGTACAGAAGCTTGGCACATATTTCAAGCTCAACCCGATGACAGAGTCTGAAGCTATTAGCTTCGCCACCTTGCACTTGGATGGGTAGGCCCATGAGTGGTGGAATCATGGGTTGGTGACCTTGGGTCATAGCCGCATTACTTCACATCTAGATTTCACCGAAACATTGATGGAGAGGTTTGACATGAGAGATCCAAAACTCCATTTCAAGGATCTAACACAGTTGAGACAGACAGGGTCAGTCGATAAATTCATCACAGAGTTCCAGCGGGAATGCAATGGTCGTATCAATTATTTCATAGCATAAATTGGCGATGTTGTTCACTGAGGTGTTGACAAAGCCATTGAGGGGATAGGTTAAGGCTTTCAAGCCTCACACCCTACAGGAGGCCATTGTCTGCACTAGAGACATGGGGGACTCAGTGTTAAAACCAAAAACCTTTACCAAACCCTTTGTGCCACAGAGAGACAAGGATCAGAAGAATACTCAGAGGGATTAAAAGGTAATCCCAAGTTGGATGATGACACCAGACGGGAATTGATGAGAAAGAATATTTTCTTCTCTTGCAGAGACCCTTGGGTCTCAGGGAATTGTTGCATGGTAAAGGGACAGATCCACTACATTGAGGTGGGATCAGGCAGTGAGGAGGAGGATGAAGGGATCGGATCACGGGAAGACAGCGACTTAGAGGATGATCCGACACATGAGTCAAAGCGGCATCCGAAGAAACCTCAGACACGGGCAGAAGCACAGCTAAAGGAGGAGACAAAACCTCATAGAGAGGTGAAAGGGGGGACCATAGAAACCCTTTATGGAGTACCCATGTAAAAAACTCTCAGGCTCAAGGGCCTTATACAGGGGTAGTGCATGACAACATTAGTAGATGGTGCGGCCACCCACAATTTCATTGATGCGTCCTTAGTAGCCCAGAAAGGGGATGCGCATTGAGGAGTTTGAGGGGTTTACCGTGGCCATGGCAGATGAGTATACTATGATATGGTTACAGACCTAGAGTTCAAGCTAGGAAACTACATCTTGATGGATACTTTCGATGTAATGGACCTATCAAATACAGATGCAGTGTTGGGGGTATAGTGGCTATATTCATTGGGAGAGATTGGGTTCAACTATCATACGTTGACCATGATTTTTAGAGATGTCAATGGGTCGAGAGTAGTATTCATTCAATACCACCAGGGAGGCCACCCAACAGGGGGTTCGAGCATACTATTGAGTTGGAGGTGGGGGATACACCTGTGATCATCGCGCCCTATAGACACCCCAAGAGATTCAAGGACAAGATAGAGAAAGCAATCAAGGAATCGCTTGCGATGGGGCACATCAAGCCCATCATGAGTCCTTTTGCTTCTTCAGTCATACTAGTACTGAATAAAGATGGCACATTGAGGATGTGCATAGACTACAGAGCCCTTAATAAGAAGACGATCAAGAACAGGTACCCCATTCTGCACATAGATGAGTTGATAAACGAGCTACATGGGGCAGTTTTCTTCACCAAAATCGATCTACGGTCAAGATATCATCATATCGGCATTAGAGAGCAGGACATAGAGAAGACATATTTCAAATGCCATTTTGGGCACTTCAGGTTTTTGGACATGTTGTTTGGGTTGACCAACGCACCGACCACATTTTAATCTTGCATGAATCACATCTTCAGGGGGAAGTTGACGAAGTACCTTTTGGTATTCTTCAGCGATATTTTGATTTACAGCAGGACATGGGTTGAGCATTTGGTACACTTGGAGGAGGTCTTGGGCATTATGCAGACACAGTCACTATATGCCAAGGAGTTCAAGTGTGAGTTCGGGATGAGAGAACTATTTTACTTGGGGCATATCATCAGTGACCATGGAGTACAGGTTCATTAGGAAAAGATCAGGGCCATTTTGGATTGGCCAACACCCAAGAACCTCACAGAACTGAAGGGATTCTTTGGGTTATGCAGTTACTACAGGAGGTTTGTGAGGGTTTTTCCACAGTTAGGGGCACCACTCATAGATCTAACCAAGAAGGGTTCTTTTCAGTGGACTAATTAGTCACAACATACTTTTGAGAAAATGAAGAAGGTTATGAGCACATGCCTTGTTCTAGCCCTTCCATATTTCTCTCGGTCATTTGTCCTAGAGTGTGACACATCAAGGGTGGGGATTGGAGTAGTTTTGATGCAGGGGGGGCATCCCATTGTTTTTGAGAGAAGGAAGCTAAATGATTCAGAGAGACTCTATTCGATTTACGAAAAGGAAATTCTAGCAATCATGCATGCCTTAACCAAATTCAGGCAGTATCTGGTGGGTAGCAGGTTTGTAGTGAAGACTGATCACAACAGTCTCGAGTATTTCATGGATTAGAAAGACCTTAGAGAGAGATAGTAGAAGTGGGTCTCGAATATCCAAGCCTTTGACTTTGACATTGAGTATGTTAAAGGAAAAAGGAATGTCGTAGCAGATGTTTTTTCGAGGAGGCCAACAGGGTGTTCGATGATGGATATTTGCACAGACTAGAAGGAAAATTTGTTGGTGGAGCACTCCAAAAACAAGTTTCCATATAAGGTACTAGATGGACAGGTAGTGGATGATAGATACCGGGTGTTGGATGATGTCATTTTCTACAAGGACCAGATCTACTTGGTTATAGAATCTACCTTAAAATGGAATGTTTCGAAGGTTTGTCACGATTCACCTACAGTTGGGCATCAAGGATTCTTCAAAACATACCGGCAGATTAGGGAGAGATTCTCAAGGAAGGGTGTCAAGGATCATGTACTGAAGCACATTTGGGAGTGCATGACTTGCTAGCAGAACAAGTCTAAGCAGAAACACCCTACAAGGTTACTTCAGCCTCTACCCATTCCATAGCAGAAATGGGAGAGAATTTCTATGGAATTCATTACAGGACTTCCTCAAGTGCAAGGAAGGGACTATATATTTGTAGTGGTCGACAGGTTGATCAAATTTTCACACTTCTTTGCCATACCCATGGACTATAAGGCCATACAGGTGGTGAATATATTTTTCATATAGGTTTTCAGATTGCATGGTTTACCCAAGCAGAAAGTTAGTGACAGAGATAAGTGTTTCATCAACTCGTCTTGGTAGGAGCTCTTCAAGTTGGTGGGCACAAAGTTAGCCACGAGTACCAGCTACCACTCGCAGACAGATGGACAGACAGAGATCGTCAACAAATGGGTGGAGGGGTATCTGAGGAATTATGTGGGGGGGAAGAAACGCACATGGGTGAGATGGTTGCACATGGTTGAGTATTGTTACAACACAACTTACCACATGTCTATTAGGATGTCACCATTTAGAGAATTGTATGGATATGATGCACCCTCTTTTGTGGAGACTGTGTTTGGGGATGTTAGCACTAGGTAAATTTCCTAGAGGTTGAAAAAGAAGAAATCTACAAAGGTAACCTTAACCAACCACTTTTAAAGCTGGGATCTAGCCCTTCTAGCTCCATAGAGGGATCTCTCTATATGATTTAGCTTTGTTTTTAATTTCAGATATTAGGCTAGGTAAAGAAACTGTTGGTTTTGTTATAAAAGAGTTTTTTGAAGTTGGTTTAGACGGTCTACACATCCATTGGGCTATGGGGTCTGTATTCAATCAGATATTAGATATAATCAGAAATGCCAAAGAAAACCTTCGCAGGGCGAGATAATACACTCATTGGATCTTTAGTAATTTAAAATGATGGACAGAAGAAAAGATGAGGAAAATAACTTCAACTAACAAGCAGTTAAGAATTTCTTAATTGAATATATTAGAAGATAAACATTTAAATCTTTAGAATCGGAAACAGGGTATCAAAGATAAATCCTGCAACATTACGTTATTCATAAATATTATTTTCAGAAAACAAAATGATTACAAAGAAAGAAAAACATTCAACTTAGAAGATCAACATCACCAGTGAACATACGCAAGAATCCTGTAAAGTGCCTCTTCTTTATTAATGGCAGATCTCTTCAAAAATAGTACAGTTTGATAGCAACAGGGTGTGCGAATCAACAACCCCCAATACTTCGAGAGTTGAAGTATTTATAATTCAAATTACAAATGTTCCTGTCATAACTGATTAGGACGTGCTCATTCTATTTTTAGTCTAACTACTTTAACTAATCAAAAAACTATTTGATGACTCAGTACAACTGCATGCGGAATTTTCTGGGGTAGGTCGTTGGCGAGGTTCTTTCGCAACTTCTTCTGACTGGACAGGTGACTGGACGTGATAGCTCATCTGCTAATCTAGTAGATCACACAACTCTTCCCATCTGAGATGACCTGGCACTGTGACTTTAAGTAATCTCTGATACACTTCATCCATGTCTTTATATTTAGCAAATGTAGGCTTGATGATGAATATGTGTTTAATCTCATGTTGGATACTAATATCCAACTGTAGGGCATCCATGAATGCTCTGCCTGTGATGCTTCCCTATATCCCTGCAAACTTGGAATTGTCCTTAGACACTTAAGTCAGCCTTCTCTTGTAATCAGGGAGTGTCATTAATTTGTCATTAATGACCTTCAGGCCAGGTAGGCCCTTCTTTTGGAGAACATCTATATTATTGAAAAAAATTTGTACTCCTTGATCCATGACTTGAATCTTCTCCTCAAGCTGCAGCATTAGACTTCTCTTGGTTAAGACTCTTTTTACTTCAAGTATAGTCTCTGTCCTGTCCTCGATCTTTAGTTCTTCAAGTTCCTCTCTGGTCTTGGAATTCAGGAACCTGATGATTTCATTTGCTTGTGCTGGCATGTCTCCCAGCTCAATTCTGATTTTCTCCACAACCTGTTTGCTCCTCTCGAGCAACTCATTTTGTTCAAACATGATTTGAACCATTGGCCAGATTTTATTTATGGACTTGGAAATATCTGTCCACACAATCTCTTTGACCTCAGGCAAAGTCTTCCTTGACATTGTCTGCTTTTGGAGCTGCTGTAAGTCCTTCCTAATTTTCTCATTCACCTGCTTTTCTTTGGATAGGCTTGTCTGGAAAGAAGTCTTGAGCTCTTGGAGGTTTTCCACTTCTTTCTTAAGCCTGCTGATTTCTGACTCTTGCAGGTTCATCATCTCCATGGACTTGGCAAGGTCTGTTGTTCCTTCTGGTAGTGGCACTGATGTTGCAGATGGAATGGTTGTCACTGTTGTTGTGCTCAAACCTGCAATTGGGATAGCACTCAATGGAATGCCTTCCATTGGCTTCGCTTTCTCTTTCTCCTTTAGCAGTCTCTCCATCTCAGCCTCCATCTCTTTTAGCTGAGCATTCTGCTCCATGAGTAACTTTAACATCTCATCATTTTCCCCTTCCTTTTCGGCTATCTCCTTTGCCTGCGGGTCCTCTGTTGGAGGGAGCTTTAGTTGTTTTCTTAAGGATGCGATGTCAGTATTTTTCTTTTTAATCATCTCTTCGGCAGCCTTGACGTTCGCAGGGCCGTAACCGATCTTGAGGACCAGCTCCTCCAACGTCTTGATTCTGTTGTCTTTTGTGAAAGATGATATTTTCTCCAGCTTAAGTTGGGTCTGGGCATTGTTCAAAGCTACCCGAAATTTTGATGCAGAAGCTGAGGCGTGGGCCAATGTGTGGAAAACCATCTCACCAGTTTGTTTGTGCAGATCCATCTGATCTGTTGGATGCACGTCCTTTGCTTGGAACTCAAAGGTGGCCCTTTTGTAGTCTGATATCACCTTGGGATCCGGCACTTGTGCTTGGAGGTAAGCCATATGCATCCTACCCTTTTTAGTGTCAAAGGATGAAAGAAGCGTATGCTGAGCTGTGGACGACTGCTTCTGAAACTGGGCATAAGTGATGCTAGTGAGTGTCTGGTTCTTCTTCTTGACCAAGTCATATTTTTCGAAAATGCCTAACTTGGGACCAGTTTTACTCGGCGGAGTATCTAGGGGAGAATCTATGGATTTTATTGTTGTTGTTATTTCCTTAAGCTGACTCGAGCCGAAAAAGAGAGTGATTGTCTTGACCTTTGTGGTAGTTACTGTGGTATTCAAAATTTCCTGTTCTATTGTTGCGTTGGGTGCTGAAACTGTCTTTGGCTTTTTGGAGTGCATTTGAAATTCCTCTGATGACACCTCCGTTACAGGAGGAGACGACTCCTGTCGGGGCCTCTTCTCCTTGGGGAACTGAGGTGTAGTAGTGGGTAACACACTAGTCAAGGGCACCTACTTTCCCACGTCACCTTGTTGTTCTACGTCCATCAAAGTATTGGGCTCCCATTCTGTCTGATTCGCAAATTTCTCTATTTCTGGCTTGGACTCATGCGCATATGGGACATTCTTATTTTTCACTCTCATTTCAGAAATGATCCCACAGGGATCATAGTGCCAGGTGAAACTTGTAAATAATTTCATCTCCTTTAACATTTTGTCTGCTTCCTCCCCTGCGCCTCGACTATTGCAGATGAAAGAACCAATCTGCCCTTTGATCCGCAATTGTTGCTTCTTCTTAAGGGAAACAAAGTGAATATCATCATAATTCATTATCTGCCTAATATATTCTAATGCAAAAATTCTTACCGGTACATATCTCGGCAGCTTGTAAGGTGCCAATTCGCACCCATAAACTCGGATCTCAGAGTGATTCTGATACAAGTACTAGTCTCTTGTCTTTGCATCTTCCGAGAGATGTAGAATTCTCTGGACCTCTTCATTTATTCGTGGCTCAGGCCGGCCACCCAACATACTTACCACAGGGTGGTAAAATTGATCAATGAACGCTTTGAAGTCGTATTCAACATAGTTATGTTTCAGAAGAGAAGTCCACGCTGTGACTGGCTGGGGCTTCCCATCGGTGTCCATCTTCTGCATGGAGAGACTGAACCTGTCGGCTTGAAAGTACACGAACATGTAAGCCAGAATGGAGGAATATCTGAACATGCCCTCTGTGGTGAAATTCACAAATTGTTCATGGATATTATTGGCCAAGAAGGTGTTGTAGTCGAACTGCGTGGTAGGTTGTTCATCATTTGAGAAAATAGACAGAAAACCCAGGATGGGCCCATCTACCCATTGATCAGAATAGTAACCAAGCAGGGCACACAGGGAAGAAATGATTTGATTTCCTTTGGTAGAGAACATAAAAGAAGGGTAAGGGGGATTGGTGGAAGGGAGTGGAGCGGAAGTGGGGAGAAAAATCTCGAAGATCTGAGCTCTCTAAGGGAATGTCATTTTCTGATATAGCTCCGTGAGGATTTCTAAATTGAATGGGGACGCAGATTCAGCACGGGTAATTTGCATCATCTGGTCAATATCTTCGGGGGTGATGAAGAAAAGGACGTCTCCAGATGAAGAAACGATAGCTTTCTGGTCAGGGATGTAATGGGCTTGGCATTTGAGGGCGAATTCTGGGAAATGATGAATCTGGGGAAAGAGATACAGGGGCAAATTGGACTCCCAGAGTCCAATTTCGTCGCTCTGGTCCAGGAACACCTCCCGGAGCCATGACTGCAGATCAAAAAAGTCGAAATTGCAAATAGTATCTGCTATCAAACGATCTTTATCAACCAAGGGAACTTTATCCAGGTCAACCGAAGGAGGAAGAAAAGGATTATCTTCTTCTTCCGCTTGTCTTGTCTTTGACACCATTTTAGCAACTGTACCTGCAATAAACAATATTTTAGTGGGGTCGAAAAACTGCGGGTGAAGGCGATACGGAGGCAATGGAGGAATAATAGGTAAGTTTTCTGGCGCGATGGATGATTCTGGCACGAGGGATGAATAACGAATTAAAAGGGCATAACGGTAGTTTTATTCAAAACTGGGGTCGGTTGGACGCGGGAAAACGGTCAGCATGACAATGGGCATATTATCCAGTTATTAATGGACAACAGGCCACTTGGGGTGATATGGCAGGTGACGATGACCAAAGTATACGGACGACTGACGTGGAGGTTGGTGATTGGAGGTAAAAGTCGCCAAAAGAGGTTGTTCATGAGTGAAGGGGGTTATGGTACTGACAACATGGACTGACAGAAGTTATGGGAAGTGACATGACCCCGGGAGCAAGTGGAGAAAGTGGACTCAGTGGAGGATGACGTCCAGGGGCGAAGGGATGTCAGGTAGCATGTAGGGGATGGGACTTCTAGACCAATAGGACAATGCCACATGTAACAAGGGGCCCGCCGAAAGGAATATTCATTCCGGACCCCCCCCCCC
>ML808561.1:160619-171247 GCA_009831015.1 Picea engelmannii | reverse complement strand
GGACCCTTGGAAAGTGAATGTAACATAAATCATGAGCGGAGAAATATGAGCTCGGGGAAAAACTTAGGATAAAGCATTTTATGGGTTTTTCTTCGAATTTCAAAGGGATACCACCATGGGGTTTCGAACAAACTATCTTTAGGAATTTGGGACATGGGATAACATCTTTATTAATCTGTTTTCATGGGGGGTGAAACAAATAAAAAACTAACCTACATGCTAATCCTATCTCCCTAGGACAATTAACCCAAATTAAACTGTTGGGTTAAGAAATTACTCTACCTAAGGGTTATATGACCAGGATTAGACAGTCTGGTCAGATTTATTCACTAATCTAACCTAGAGGCTATCTGACCAGGATTAGATAGTCCGGTCAGATTTATTCACTAATCTATGAACATCAAATTTAAAAAGAACTTGGCCATGCTTGAAAGGTATGGCCAAGTTACTGTTATTGCATGGGGCTTTTCTTTCAATTCTTTTATGCCCTCTTTTCTTTTCTTTTTCTTTTTTTCTTTTTATTTTCTTTTTCCTTTTCTTTTTCCTTTTCTTTTTCTTTTTCTTTTTCTTTTTACAAATTATTTGAAGAATGAAATATCATTTGTCAACAAAATCACTAGATACAGACAATATCCAAGTCATCAATTGATTTCCATAATTAATGGGGTGATAACAGGGGATAGAAGGGTCAGGGGGGGCAAAGACTATATTGAGGAGAGTCAGAGGATTCTACGAGCAGTGAAGGAGAATCTATAGGTAGCTCAGAACCAACAAAAGATCTATGCATATAGGAAGAGGATAGACCGCAGTTTCAAGGTAGGGGACTTGGTTTTTCTGTGATTACAGTCGTACAGAGATTCTTCGTTGAAGAGGAGAAAGGAAGAAAAGATGAAGCCCAGGTTATATGGGTCGTACAGATTCATGAGGAAAGTAGGCGAAGTGGGCTACGAGCTAGAGTTGTCGGAGGGTAGCAAGATACACAACAAGTTCCACGTTTCTTGCCTTAAAAAGGTAGTGGAACAATAAGTGTCCATTTCAGAGGAGTTTCCACCCTTGGATGAGGAGGGACAATTGGAGTTAGTGTAAAAGAGGTGCTAGAGAAGAGAGAGAGAAGGTTGATAAAGGAGTGTTTGGTTAGATGGAGGGGACATCTAGTGGAGGATGCCAAATGGAAGGGAGAGCATATATTGCAGCACCCAGGATTGATGTTTCTTGAGGACAAGCAATCTCGGGAAGGGAGGCATGTGATGTCCTATTCCCAAGAATAGCTTCAGCGGGGAGTGACTTAGTAGCCTATATGTTCTTGTAGACTATAGTCAGACACAAACAAGGAACAAAGGGATAAATAAGGGTCAATAAATGCCTAAACGATGAATTAATCCGAAAAGCATAGGAAAAATCACTTAAGCCAAAGTCAACAGAGAAATAGAAGAAAAAGGTGTTAAGGGGGGACTTAATTAATTATTCACATTCGACTTAGGAGAAAAGGTGCCTAGCTTAAGTGATGTCAATGAAAAAATAGATCGGTGGAGGTATAAGAAGAGGAATTCTACCTAATTACTCATTATGATTGATTTGAGAATCGAGAAACAGGTTCCAAAGGAGGAAGTCGACCTAAGCACATGTTTTGTGGATTTCTGGATGAAACCACCACCACAGATCGGTTTCGACGTTGGAAGACACACCCTATCCTATCGTAAGTACCATCCGAATATTTCACCATGGCATATCAATGATCTACATATGCAGTTCAGTCAGTGTGCATTGCAACCAATGAGGGCCCTATGGTTTGAGAGATACTTTGTGTAGATGGACGAAACCAGAGTATATCTCACCATATCCTTCTGAACTAGTTGATAGGGAGCCAGGGAACTTATTTTGATCCATCATTCATCATATTTAGACAAAGGAATGTCCTTGTGCACATCAAGCAGCTAGGAAGTGTGCAACACTTGGGGAGGTACATCAAGCTAGGTTCCAGAGAGCTCACCAGGTCAAATCCGTGGAAACCCTCACGACCCATTACATAGGAGACTAGGGCGCTCATTTTGAGACAAGTATTATCGGATTCCGATGATGGAATCATCAAGGCACATTTCCAGATCCCAAGAGGTGCACAAACCCCCAGGGAGTCCCATCCAGGGTCCATTTTGAGCTTCAATGAGTTGATCTAAAATCTGTCATATATCAGGAGGAGCTTAGAGGCCAGGGCGCACAGTTTGGGATAGTTTTCAAGTTGATCGTATGAGTGTATCCACCAAGGCAAATATATCTTCATTTGCAGTAGTTGTCGTGAGATTTTGGGGTTGCATGCAGTCGATCTATCCATGCATGTGCAGATCCATTCACATCTTCTGATCATGGGTATTTTATGTTAGTTTGCATTGTATTCTAGTGATGATCCATGAAATCTAGCTGATGAGTAGTTTTATGTTTTCCACATGCCAATTGTATTTCCTGGTATTTCGCATAACACATATTATTGATTTGTGTTGTCCTTTATTATTCGCATGCATGATATAATTGTAAAACATCATTCTATCTGAACACACACATGCAAAATCACCACACATGTTAATACAAAGAGACTAAAATGCATCCAAAAACCCCCAGAGTATCATATCCGAGAGACAAAACATCAGTTTCAGTAAAGCATATCTAAATCCACTAGATCAGGGATATTTCACAAAGGGACAAAGAAAACCTAGAAGAATATATTGAGAGGTTCCAGTATAATCTGCAAAGAACATAACAAAATGCATTAGACCTTGAAACTTTGCACATTATTCTCCTTCGAGGAATTAGGGATGATTGTATAGATGTATTAAATATCATGGGATCTGGAGACATATCCCAGGTGACATATGATGAAATGTGTGTGCTATGTAGGTTTTATTCAAGAAGCACTATGAAATCTGGGAGAGGCCTTAGAAACATAGCTTCAAAGGTAACCAGGTCATCTAGCTGAGAAGGAGTTACTAGAGTTGATATAGGAAATATGTTGGATAATTTTAAAACTGACATTCTTATCTCACTTAGCTCCCAGTTAGATACCTTGCAGGCTAAGAAAAATAAAAAATATGTAGACTTGGCATTAGCCATCTTATGCTCTAGATGTAGGAAGAAGCACCCTCTCCGGGAGTTCCCTTTGGACAATGTGGAGATGTGTGTTAACTGTGAGCAAAGGAATGAAACCAAATGTTTCTTTTCTTTTCCTGAGATGAAGGTAGTATATAAAGAGGATAACAAAGAAACTGAACAAGTATGCATTGTAACTCATAAGATACCATGGCCACCATGACCAACTGGTATGGTACAAGACTAACCTCAGTATTTTGTTCCATACCAATACCCACCTCAAAATGGGCACCCATCTATTCCATGGTAGCAATAGCATGCCCATGCTCAAAACCAACGCTGGAAACAAGGTTAGTGAGGGCCTGCAACTCTTGGAATCTTTCCTCCTAAAACCCAACAATATTCTCCTCTGTCTCACTCACCACTCCAACACCCACCACAACTATAGTTACCATCAAACCAACCTCCTATGAGACCATCACAACTACCTACCCAGCTCATACCTAAGCTGAATAATAAAGTAGTACAACCCACCTACAATGTTGAACTACCCCCTTTTCCAACATATGTCATTTCTCCTATGGATTGCAAAGATATTTATCTACGCTCAAGAATAGGATGATGAGGAAAGTCTTACCAAAATGGATAAATAGATCACCAATTCCTCTTCGGAGACTCGGGATACTACTTCATAACAACCACATGTAGGAGAATCAGTGCCAACTCCCCCATATCTGGAAAGATTATGTATAGAAAATTCCCCCACACAACCAAAATTTGATTTTTTAGGGTAACTTTGAAATGTGTGTGTTAAAATTCTATCATTTCAAGCCATTAAGGATGTCCCAATTTATGCTAAGGTTTTTTGGGGAACTCTATTTGAGGAAGCCAGGCAGAAAGAAGAAGGATCCCAAAATTGTTCATGTAATAGGGAAATTGGTTGATCTAATGCTAGGGAATATATTTGTGGTCAAATACATGGACCCAAGAAGCTTGATCGTTAATGTTAACACCAATAACAATTCAATTCCCAACACCCCGATTGACTTAGGGGTAGCTATAAATGTTATGAACAAGGATACAATGGAAAATCTTCAGTTACTTGTTCTACAACCAACCCCTACAGTCCTTCAATTAGTAGATAAATCTACAGTAAATCCTGAGGGAATGCTTGAAGATATAGTTGTTTGCGTAGATTCATGGGAGTACCAGCTAAATTTATGATCTTGCAGATCTGGGAGGATATCCATTAATTTTGGTTAGGACTTGGTTAAATAACTATTAATTCATATATTAGTTGTTGATTAGGGGATATGACCATCTCTCACGGAATGTCCACTAAAAATCTTATCCTCTATCCCCCTGGCAAACCTTCTTTTGACTTAAAGAATCCTCCTTGTCTTGAATATAGTGATGAGGAGACTGTTCAACCTATCTTGACTCTTGACCAAGCCTCAACCTTCAGAGAAGACAATAAGGACGATTTTATTTTCACCTTCATAGCACATCCTCACATAGCCAACCATTCATCCCTTGGGCATATCTTGGGGAAACATTTCTAGGAGACCTGCACGCCAATTGAATTGACATGGCAGCTTGACACAATAGTTCCTTTAGATGCTATATTCTATAATCATAGCTTATTGGTTGAAATCCATTCTAGGAAGACCATGAATGTTAATGTTAAAATAGAGCCTTATCAGCAAGAGCAACTTATCAGGATGATACGAAAGTACAGTAGTGCATTTTCTTGGGACTATATTGATATGAAAGGGATCCATCCTAATTTGTATACTCATCACATATATATTAAGTAGGATTCTCGACCCATCATCATCCTCAGCAAAGAATGAATCCTACTCTGAAGGACATAGTAAAAGAGGATCTTTAGAAGTTGCTTGATGTGAATTTCATTTATCCAATTTCCAATAGTAAGTGAGTTTCACCCTTAGTTATCATGCCAAATAATAATGGTAAATGACATGTGTGTGTGTGTCGACTATAGATAACTAAACAAGGCCACCTTAAAGGATTAATTTCCCTTCATGTTCATTGATCAAGTCCTTGATACCCTGGAAAGAAATTTCTTCTCCTTTCTCTATGGATTCAGTGGCTACAATCAGATCCAAATCACCCCTGAAGACCAAGAGAAAACCACCTTCACCTACCCATGGGGAACTTATGTTTACCGAGTACTACCATTTGAATTGTGTAATGCTCCAACAAAATTCCAAAGGGTTGTCCTTGAGATATTTTCTTACTTGACTAATGATTGTGTGAAACTTATATGGATGATTTACCATATATAGAGATCCCTTTCAGGAAGCCTTAAATAATTTCGATAAAGTTTTGATTAGATGACAAGATACAAACCTATCTCTCAGTAACAAAAAATGCCACATGCTCCTCATTGAGGGAGTTGTGTTAGGCCACCACATATCACCTGCAGGAATCTGAATAGACCATGCTAAGATAGAAGTCATCCTCAAGATTCCAATTCCAAGAACCTAGAAATATGTCTATGGTTTCCTAGGACATGCAAGATACTATCGAAGATTCATAGAATACTTTACTAAGATAGAATCACCCCTATTTCAATTTATTACAAAAGATGTGGAATTATACTAGATTGTCTAATTTCAAGTTGAATTTGAATCCTTAAAGGCGAAAATGTCAATTGCACAGATCCTGTAGGGCCCAAACTGGTCCCTACATTTTCACATTTCTAAAAATGCTTTGGATACAATGATTGGAATTATATTGGGGAAAGAGGAACAAAAACCTTATGCCATCTACTACATCAGTAAGAATCTAAATCATGGTGAACAAAATTACAATGTAAATAAGAAAGAGTTTCTTATTGTTATACATGCTATTAACAAAATTCGTCATTACATTTCTAGTTACCCTATGTTTGTGCATATTGACCACTTTTCCATCCATTATCTCATGAATAAACCCATCACTAATGGCAGGGTGACCAAATGGTTTCTTTTGTTACAGGAGTTCGATGTTACAATCCTTGACAAGCCTAGGAGGGAAAGTGTGGTTGTTGATTTTCTCTCTAGGCTTACTAACAAGGGAGAATCCATTCCTGTAGAAGACACTTTTCCAGACATGCATCTATTTTCTTTGTCTACTAACACATCTTGATTTGCAGACATGCTAACTATTTGGCTGCAAGGAAGCTCCCACAACATTTTTCACCAAGAGAACGCCAAAGGGTCATCTGACAGAGTGCTATGTACTCATGGATCCAAGGGTACCTCTTCTTCACTAGGTCCAATCATATTATCCATCGTTGTGTTCGATAGGACAATATCTTTGATATTATTAAACCCTGCCACAATGAAACTTGCAGAGGGCACTTCGCTAACAAAATAAATGCAAATAAAGTACTACATCTCAGGTATTATTGGCCTACCATTTTTAGGGATGCCAAGAAATACGTCACAAGTTGTAAAAAGTGTCAATGGATGGGTCGACCAGTTCAGTCTGATGAGATGCCAATACAACATCAGGTTTTGGTGGAGTCATTTGAAAAATGGGCCCTTAACTTTGTAGGGCCAATCAACTCACCATCAAGAAAGAAGGTGCATATCCTGGTATGCAATGACTATTATGTGACCAAGTGATTTGAAGCTAAGGATTTGACAAGGGCTATTGAGCAAGCAGTGGTTGACTTATAGTAAAAAGAATTTTTTGTTGGCTTCAAGGTCCACCGATAAATTGTTAATGACCAAGGGACCCAATTCACTTCTCAATTTATCTGGTCTATCACCAAGCAGTTTAATATCAAGCACTACTCCATACCACCCTCAGTAAAATGGACAAGTGGAGGTCACCAACAAAGTACTAGAGGCCATTTTCACCAAGACAGTCCAGCGACATCACAACGACTGGGCTGACAGGCTTCCAGAGACCCTTTGGGCTTATCGAACCACTTGGACGAATATTATGAGATTCACTCCCTATTAGCTTGTGTATGGGAATCATGTGGTTCTTCTAATATAATTTGAGATCAATACATTGAGAACCGCATTACAAGTGGCATTGAATCTCTCGAAAGCTCAACATCGTCGACTCAACTAAATCAATGAACTTGATGAAATCTGTCAAGCCCCCTTGCAGCAGACTACTCTAGTCCAACAAAGAGCCAAGTGGCACGATGGATTCATCAAGAAGAAGAATTTTAAAGGAGGAGATCGAGCCCTTTGGTTTGACTCAATTTATAAAGATTTCAAGGGAAAATTATACACTCGATGATTGGGGCCATACGAAATTGACATTGTTTATGACAATGGCTCTTTCAATATTTGCACCATCGATGAAGAAAGGACTCCATTGATGGCCAATGGTCATCAATTGAGGCTATACCAAAAGCCCAAATCTAGAGAGTAATTTATTTAAGATCTAGTCAAGCAAGAAGATCTAGAAGTTGTAAGTAAGGTGGCTATGCCACCTGCATCCACAACCTCCTGATCTCTTTTTCAGTTCTAGTTTCAAAAGAAAATAGAAAAAATAAATAAATATTTGGTGGTGAAAACCTGATTCTAGGAACTCCTAACCTTGTTGATATTAGAAATCAAGATCCTCAATGATATCACCAAGAAAAATAAAAATAAAAATTGCAATTGTGAAAACCTCTTCTGAGGCACAACTGGACAACCCTTTGTTTGAGAACTAGTTTACCATCAAGCAAGGTCTGATAAAAAAATGAGAAAAAAAAAATAGATACACCAACTTCCCAGGGATAGCCTCCATTTTTGTTTCAATTACAAGCACAAAGGATACTTCCTTTTGCCAACTCCATGTCAACATTAAAGGGGCTATCCAACAAAAAAATCATTTCATATTCTACTAGAATAATATTAATTTTATTCTCAAGTGTGATGTTTTTATGTAGCACGCTGACACCACCGGATTGAGAAGAAGCAAGAAGTATCTACCTTGTATTATCATTTTTTGCACCAGATTCACTATGGCTGCCTTTTGCAGGTTCAAAATGACAACCACTAACACCTTGGCCCCATAAATTAAAGTGTTATGCAGAAGGATTTAAGATCGTTTTCCTTCCTTTCTCTGGCAATTTCCATTGCAACAAGGAGGTCTATTGGCATCAACTGGGCATCCACAACTTAGGTCTCTTCATAACAAATTTCAGGTTGTTTTTTCACTCTTTTCTAATTTTTCTTGCTTAAGACTTAGAAAGTTAATAATAAGCACTTCTAGTATATGATATTTGCCTCCATTTTCCTTTCAAATGTTGACAAAAATCTGCCTTGTACAATTCAGTAGCCCGAAACTTAGGAAATTATAAACCATGCATGAAAATTCTTAAGTTGCACACGATATTGAGAGTATCAGATCTCTCGATTGTTCTATCATTCCATTCATCATTTATATTATCCCTCTTGATGCCTTAATCATTCCCTTGTCCTCGAACATGTGTGAATGATCAAATCAAATTGCTCCTGATTGTTTCCTCGTGCAACTGGTTATTTTGATTACCCCTCCAATCACCTTAATCATTCGCTTGTCCTCACCATATTCAACACAAACCTCCCGCTGCCTCATATCATTACCATACCCAATAATTGAACGTTATCTCCCCCAATTCAGAACAATTCAGTTCAAAGGTGTTATTACAAATCTCGACCAATATTGTAGGTTATATTTGTGAAGTAAACAACAATGGGAGGCTCAGTGAACAGAGAAACGCCAGAGGGAATTGCTATCATAGAGAGTAACCCTAGGGCCATGGATATCTTTGCACGAGTGGGATGGATTTATTTCTTTGATAAATTCCATGGTTCAGATGTAAAAATCACTTTGGAATTCATTAAACCTTCATTGGGAGAAGGGAACCGGTGCAGCAATTGACATTGGTTATCACCAAGGAATTCATTTGTAGAGTAACAAGACTTCCCCATCAAGGGGAGAGATGGTCTAAAAACTTGAAACTGCTAGTTGATAGCTAGCCTCAGTTCTTGGATAGTCCCTCTCCTATGCCATATGTGAGGATGAGAATTAAGAAGGAAGCATCGTTTTCACCATGGAAAGAAATCATTTTCTTCATACAAAAGTGTATCACTTGTGAAAGAAGATTTAGCATGGTGTTTCACTATCACATCCGGCTCCTAATGCATCTAAAAAACTGTAAGGTCATGAACATGTTGTTTTTCTTACTTAAAAGTACAAGGATAATGGTTGCAAGCGTAAGAAAGAAAACAAACCCAGAGACAAGTCTGTATCACCAAGGGTTAACACAAATTTTAATCATGGTGGAATTGGACCAGTAGAATATCCCATGGGATGTGTTTTCCAAAGGGCTCAAAATGAAACTGCATGCAAGAGTCATCTTTCCAAAGGATCAAACTACACGAAGCAAATTGCATACCCTGACGTCATCTTATTCATCTCCAGCCACATCCAATGCTACAGAACCACGCCATCACTATGAGATACAGACATCTAAACAATCAAGGACTTCAGGGTCATAAAAGAAGAGGGCTACAGGACCAGTTACAAACCCCGCTACAAAATCAGTGCCCATCTCTTATGAGTCTGAAGAAGAAGAGGGTTTTAGGGTTCGAAAAGTATCATCTTTGGAACACCATGAGGATTAGTCCGATGATGAGGAACAAGTAGAGGAATCAGAAAAAGAATTTGTTGAGGACCTGTTATTCCCGATATCTAGGGATAACTAGGAGATCATGTCTCGAGGCCCACATGATCCTAGACATGGAGTACCGAGAGCAGGAGTGACTTGAGCATGGCCCTGAAGGGACCATCTTTCTTCTTCTCAGCTAGACTCGTCCTGTCAGCAGTACCAGCTTCCATCACTACCAGCCTGAGCTTGCATCAGAAAGGACTCTTACTCCATGAGGTAATTGGTCTGAGGTATCATGGTATGTGTCATATTTGATCGTTATAACCTTCTTATATATGCATCAGGTTCCTTTCATTTCGGATGACTACTCGGATCTTACACTAATCCACTTGAGAATTGTTGGGGTGATTGATGGGGTAACTTAGCAAGCCAGTATTCATGGGTTTTGGTTAGCCACCAAGGGGGGTTTGCAGAGCCATCGTCCGCTCCCACCATCTTATCACTTTTCCATCTTATATCCCGCTCATCCATCCCATTCCCTTAGTCTGGCCATTAGGATGACCTTCCAGGGTACATCTTGTCTTGTGGGAAGAAGGGGATAAAGGCCCAAGAGGTAAAAGCAGCTGGTAAAAGATAAAATCCATAGGAAAATGAAAACCTAGAGATGCTTCGCCCAGGGGATCCCCGAGAAGGAAATAAAAATCCTCTCAATAAGAAACTAAGGGACCCTAAGAAAAATGAAATAAATAAATGCAAGACCTAACCAAGAGGATGGGAGGTCTCATCATGAGCCAGCCCATTATGTTCATAGGTATTTAGCAGTATGACATTTCCACCATCTGGTCACCAAACCAGGGCAGTGACCTTTGGTTGCATGGCCAAAGGAAAGGGGGTCTCATCACGAGCCAGCCTTCTCATTTCTGCGAAGATACTAGTG
>ML808561.1:132411-153272 GCA_009831015.1 Picea engelmannii | reverse complement strand
GCGCTATGCCTCCTGAGCTTATTCTTTTGTTTGTCTGTCATCCTGTAGGACAGGCCAACAATCCTTTGTACATACATGCCATCTTTATTGTTGTACTTGCCATCAATGACAAGTATATGCTACCTGTTAATCATTTCCAACAAAATTAACATGGTATCAGAGCCAACCTAAAGGAAACACAATTTGCAAGAGGAAAAATGTCACTGTTACCGTACCCAAAAATTAGGGTTTTGCAAAAGTGAATTTTTTCAGCTCCCTAACCACCTAGAAAGTTGCGCCCTCCCCCAAGGATCATTTTGGCACTTACAACGCACCTTTTCAGTGGCTGGATCTCTCGAAAAGTGAAACCCTAGTTTCACAAAAGTACTAGAAGTACCAGAAGTACCAGAGTACCAGAAGTACCAGAAGCACCAGTGCAGAAATCCGCAGATCAGATTTGACGGGGTAAAAGTTGAATTTTCGAAATTCTGAGTACACCAGCATACTCGCCTCAGCTCAGCGCATCTATCCCCTGGATCAGATTTTCAAAATTCGAAGTTTGAAAATTTAGGGTTTCCTCATAAAACCCTAAGTTGCAGTTGCAGTCTCAGAACCAGCTGCAGTTGCAGTACCAGTTGCAGTTGTAGCCGTAGAACCAGTTGCAATCACCCTTGAAATCTTCTCAAGAGTTGGCAATGATTACTGTAACAACCCTAGTTGAATAAATGTTTAAGGATTATTAAGTAAAAATTAATTAGGGGATTAATTGTATTAATATGGTATTAATTAAACAAGATTGGTATAATGATACTAATTAAATAATTATTAATTAATTAATGGTTGCAATTTGATTAATTAATTACATGTTACATTCATTGACATGGGTATTAAATTAATAGGGATAATAAATTATAAGTTAATTTGTTAAATACTTACGTACACGGGAAGGGACAAAACATTGAATATAAAGGGATAAGAAATTGATTATGAGGGGATAAGGTAATAAATGGGTGGGTAAGGAAGTAAATGCATGAGGCGGTGAAGGAAGAATATGGAGGGGGAGGAGGTTTACGAAGGGGATTATCATTCGATGAGAGATTTTGGGGGATTGATTTTTGGGTGGCTCTCTTGGATTTGCAGAGAGAGGAGTCGAGTTTTGGAGTTAGATTGGATCAGTACATGCACCGGTTTGTTGGAGGTTTTGGGCACGGGGGCCAGGATATCCATATGATATCCTGGAGCTAGGTAGTTGTCCTAGTTGGTAGGGAGGATAGTAGGTTTGGGCAGTGTTGGTCAATGCATCAGGCAGCCGGACGGCAACAGCAAGGCAGCAAGGCGAGTTAGCATCAGACCCAGGTAATTTAAATTGTGTATTTGTTTTATTTTGCTATAAAATGTTATTATTGTTGATAAATTTATATGCGAATGTGCTCAATTAAAGCAATATTTGAATTTTACTATTTTGCACAATTAAAAGAAATTAGTGAATTTTCTGAAATCAATACTGTTACAAATTATGTAATTATTTGACGTTAAATCTTCAGCCCCTACATATGGTATCAGAGCCCTGGTTCAAAATCTGGAACCAAGGGCCTACCTACCCACCCATAAATTTAGATAAACACTCCTATTTAGTTATAGTAAATCCCTAAATAAATGTATTAGGGTAAATATAAATTTGGGGCCTTAAGGGCCAAGTTCCCAGCTCCAACTCCAGCTACGCTTAACCTGCAAACCACCCTGAAAACTTGGGAATGCAGTGTTGAAATCCTTTAGCTATAGCCATCAAAACAACCAAAAATAACCTAGAATTATAACCTGAGTAAATCAGAATATAACTTAGAGATAGAACCAACCCACAATTGTAAATTGTCCATAAAAAAAATAAGAATTATGAAACAGATGAGAATGTAACAAGAAAAAAAAAATCATGCAAGTCTGTAAACTGTAGTAATCATGACAAAGAAATAAAATTTTGAAATTTTAGATTTTTCTGAACATAAAGGAAGAAGGAAGAAATGGGACTCATAAACATATTTGTAATGTATATATCATATATTTCATGTAAGATATATAAATTATAATTAAAACCTATGTGTATATAATATCATATCTCTCATGTAAGATATATAAATTATAATTAAAACCTATATAGAGAGAGAGCGCAATTATATACACAATATATACAAACATTTATATTCAAAGAAAAAAAAAACTTAAAAATAAAATAAAAGAAAATATTAAAAAAAGAAAATTACCCATGGCTCGCCTTATGCTCTATGCATCTCGTTGAGTGCCACCCACACCATCGTTGCATGCTCACAGTGGTGGCCAGGGGATGCACCCATTTTTATTCTTACGCTTTAGTCATTTATGAAAATGAAGAGATGACACATTCTCACAGTTGGGTGTGGATGTTATCGCCCTCATACCCGTAGACACCTGAGAGTGAAAAGGGCTTGGGCGAGGCTTGCTCAATGCAAGGTCGTTTGAACACAAAGTCAACTCAAACAAAAAAAAATTAACAAGACAGGAGTCGATTCATGAAAATTTTACTCCATTTTTAGAGATCGAAAATGTGAGTAGGGAAGGGTAGGACAGAAAGAAAGGATATCACAACACCCAAAAAAAAAAAAGCACCCCAAGCCCATGGATAGAAAACCATAGAGGGAGGTCGACTTTGTAGCCATGGTCATGCCCCTCAGGTGGGTGGCCATGGAGCTACGGTCGTGCCCAGTCTCGTCCACTTAACCCTCTTCGAACCTTGAGTCCCCGACCAACTACTTCAACCAGCACGGTCACGAGAATGACGAACATGGTCATGCAGGCTTTGGAGGCCACAGGCCACGACCGAACCCTTTCTTGGCAGCTCCTTTGGTGTGTTGAGTCACTTCGTTTACGCAAGAAAAAATGAGGTTGAGGAATACGTGGCCATGACTGCGTCCGTCAGGTGGTCAGCCATGGACGGCTTCGAAGCCAAGGAATTGCTCGAAAACCCCACGAACCGAGCTGCCTTTTTCCCCTAAGCAGGGAGACCGACCACAGGGCCGACCTGGCAGCCATGGTTGTGCCCTTTAGGCGGCCACGCATGGATCCAAAGTTGTGCCCATGAGACAGATAAGAAGCAAAACATAAAAAAAAAACAAATCTGAGGGGTGGTCATGTTGCAGAGGCCAATTATTACAACCTTTGGCTCTATGCAGACACCAATAATTACAACTTGTCAACCGCAGTAGAGCAGTGGAATGTGTGAACAACTCACGCATGTTTAACACGCACACCATACAGCCAAACCCTACGCAGAAATATCAGAACCCAGAACACAACAGAAATATTAGAAGCCAGAATGCAGTCCACTGAACACAGCCGAACCCTACGCCTTTCTCAAATAAAATGAAATTTACACAGTTAAACCAACGATTAACTAAACCAACCCCAAAATAGATAAATAAAACTGGGCTCAAGGATGCCAAAAACAGCGAAACTGCGGCTAAAGTCTGCATTTTGAACAGAAACCAGTGAACCGATCCCGAAAAATAGATCCCTTTTGCAAGGAAATTAATGGCGGCCCTGATGCAACCAAAACCCTCACTCCGACATTTCACAGATGCAACAACAATAGAGTCACACGCAAGCCAAGCCTGTCGTGAGGGAAAGAGAAAAGTGAAGAGGCAATAGAGCTTAGTTGAATGTTTGTGTAGGGTTTGGGAGGGAGAGTCCGGGAGAGTACGTGTAGGGTTTTAGGGTTAAGGGATAAGAACGAGGAGAAGGGGGCACATGGGCCTCATGCGAGGACCCACTTCCCGACTCTAAGTTTTTTTTTTATTATTTTTCTTATTTTATTTTAGTCATATTGTAAATGTTTTATTTTATTTATTTATTTTTTTATTATGTTATTTTTATAATTTTAGTTTATGGTTATTTAGTATTTAAAAATATATAAATATAAATATATATATTTATAATAAACAATTACTATAGTAGGTAAATTAAATAAATCAGGTTTATTTCGAATTAGGGATTTTAAAATTTAAATTAATTAATTTAAACTATATATATATAGCCTGAGTGGGCCTAATGGTTAAGAACATGTGTTTCCTCTTAAGAGGTCACAGGTTCAAATCCAGAGGGGGGTAGGGTATGTATACCTTCGTAGACTTTACCAGTCAAATTGTTGGGCGGAGGGGGGTCCCTTGTCCGACAAACAAGGGGGTCTCATACACCAATTTGGTGTGCTGGCTTGGCCATGACCTTAAAAATAGATTATTATTATTATTATTATTATTATTATTATTATTATTATTATATATTACAAAAAAAAGGGGGGGTGATATGGAGTCTATGAGTTTTGAACCCATGACCACCACCCACTACCTAAGCCTTAAGGAACAACCAAACACCAACACACCATGTATGTGTCTTTGAAAAAAAAAACAATAATAATAATATAATATACACAGCGAATTAAAACTAAGTATATTAATTAATTAAAAGTAATTATGATTAATTAATTAAATAGAAATATTTTGGGGTCCATGGGTTTGAACCCAATACCCCCACCAAGCGAAGCGTCTTAAGAATAACACTAATGCTGAAAGGTACATAGCGCTGGTGAACGTCGAAACGTGGCTGGTAGTTGTGGACAATTATTTAGATGCCACGGTTCAATCCTATTTAATCATTTAAACAGGGTAATTATATATCCTTACAGCAATTTTTTTTAATGTGATTAGGTAAATGTTAAAAGTAAACATGTTAACGGATGCCTTGATAAATGCAAGAAAGTTATGAACAATAAATCTGACCCATTGATTTTAGAGGACGACTAAGAATATGCCAGCATCTTCAATGCATAGCCATCAGATAAGGGTTTAAGGTTAAATAAGATTAAAAGATCATTAATTGTGCCCATTGTCAATAGGTGTACGCCTTTCAGCGTAAATTAATAAACATAAGGTCGGAAGTCACTTTAATCAAGTTGTAAGAGAAAAGTTAAAAGGGCTTAGACTAGGACAAGCGGGAAGGAGGCGGCATATGCACTAGGAGAGTAAGCATAGGAATTGGCGACTATGGCGCAAGGCTAGCGTAGCTACAGGGCAAAGGAACCAATAGTTTTTTTTTTCTAGGGGAAAAAAAATCAAGCTTAGACGATTAATCCTAACCCTAACCTAGCCAATCCCCTAAAGGAGTAATGTCTGTTTACAAACAAGTAAAGAAAACTTACGCCTAACCCTGTTTCTAGTTTGAGTAGCACCAATTTGAAATGTCCTTGAACTCTCCCTAACAACTTTGGGGTGATGCAGGTTAAATCATATAGGATGGTCAGGACTCGAAGGAGTCGAGGCAGGGGAGCGTCGTCGCAAGAACCGCCAACACCACCAGCGCCAACACCACCAGCGCCCGAACTAGCCCTCATATTGCGCTCATTGGAAGCCATTAATGAGACTTTAAAGGGGTGACAACCGGTAGGGACTGAAGTGGAACCCCCACCGTCTGGAATGGGTAATCCAAAAGCATCAAGGGATTTAAGGGGAGGACCTCCACCTGAAGACATCAAACTTCTGAGAATTGAAGAAGATCAAACTTCCGAAGTTTTTCAGGGGTCGCGCCAGTGAACGCGTGGAAGCATGGTTGGAAGGAATGACAAGGTGTTTTTCATTAAGGGACTATGCATCCAACTCAAAGGCAAAGATCGTCATTTTTCAGTTAAGAGACAACGCCTTGAACTAGTGGGGCAACCTGGAAAGACAACTGCACCTTACCCCAGACACAGTATCTTGGGAACTTTTCGAGGAGAGGTTCCGAAGGAAATATCTACCAACGTACTATGAGGAACAACAGGTAGGGGCATTTCATGCCTTAATACAGGGAAACAGAACTGTAGAAGAATATGAGATCAGGTTTATGGAACTAGTCAAATATGTTTCGTATATGGACAATGACCAACGACAGGCAGAGCACTTCGTCTATGGATTGAACCCTAATATAAGAGCTATGGTGCAGATGTGGAAGCCGTCTTCAGTAGCGGAGGAGGTGGAAAATGTACGTTATGCGGAAGAACACATGAACTTAACCGGGGGTACAAGACTGACATTTCTGCATCGTCCTGGATTTGTAAGGAAGGTCCCGAGGACATTTCCTAGGGGAGGGGGCTCAAGGCCACCACCATATGGTAACAGAGTCCCTCCAAGGATAGTAGCCGCAGGGATTTCAATGGCAATGAGTGCAACATCTCGTTCATCGCCAATGACGCAGACAGGTCCACGACCATCTCAGGGAACAGCTAGTAGGGGCAGGGGTTCCAGGGGAAGGAACTCATTTCAGAGACAGTCACATAACAGTGCACAGGTTCAATCTCGTGTTACCTGTTGGGGGTGTGGAGGACCCCATTACCAGCGTGACTGCCCAGAGTTACAATCAGGGTTCGTGCAAAGAGAAGGAAATGCACCGATGGGGAGATCAAGTAGCAACCACCAGATTTACGTAGCAGTTAATAACCGCCAAGCCGAACATCAATCCACGGTGGTGGAGTCATCAAGTACACTAAATCATATCAATGTCAATATTTTTTTTGATTCTGGTGCGACAAATAGTTTCATTTCACTATCTGCATTAGAAAAGAGTGGGTTGGCAGCCTACGAGCACGATGACTTTAAACAAGTCGAGATGGCTTCGGGGGAAAAACAAGCAGTAGGACCTAGTGTTGATAATTGTATAGAAGACCTGGGAGTGTGTACTACCAGGTTGAAGGTATACGTCACTGCTCTCGGGGCATATGACCTAATCATTGGAATGGATTGGTTAGCAGCTCACCGAGCTTTAGTAGATTGTTTCGCCAAGAGGGTGATTTGTGTCGACGATGAAGGAAAACCAGTAGAGATCCAGGGTGTACAGAGAAAAGTGTCATTACGCATTATATCAACTATGAAGGTTAAGCGATGCCTGAGGCAAGGGTGTCGGCTTTATGTAGTGGAAGCAATGAATGAAAGGAAGGGACCCTCATTGGATCAGTACCCAGTATTGTCAGAATTTCAGGATGTTTTTCCGAACGAGTTACCAGGATTACCTCCTGAAAGGGAGATTGATTTTACTATTGAGATGAAACTTGGTGCAGAACCAATCTCCAAGACTCTGTATCGGAGGACAGTGTCGAAACTTTGTGAATTGCAAATGTAGTTGAAAGAGTTACTGGACTTAGAGCTAATAAGGCCCAGTGTTTCACCCTGGGGCGCACAGGTAATTTTTGTAAAGAAGAAGAACGGATCCTTACGACTGTGTATAGACTACAGGGACTTGAACCATGCTACAGTGAAAAATAGGTACCCGATGCCGCGAATAGATGACCTCTTCGATCAGATGAAAGGAGCAGCGATATTCTCAAAGATTCATTTGCGATCAGGGTATCATCAATTAAGGATTAAGGAAGGTGATATCCCAAAAACTACCTTTCGAACTCGGTTTGGACATTACGAGTTTGTTGTAGTACCTTTCAGATTGACCAATGCGCCAGCAGTATTCATGAGCCTCATGAACGGCGTATTCCAGAAGTACTTCACGAACTTCTGCAAAGATGTTGGGATCAAGATCCCCAACAAAACGATGTAACTGAACGGAAGAACAGAACCATGCTGGAAGCTATGAAGATCAAGATATTCCTATGTGCTTATGGGCAGAAGCAGCAATGGTAGTTGTTTATGTGCATAACCGATTATCCCATAGCGCACTTGGGTTCAAGACCCCAGAAGAAATGTTCACCGGAAAGAAGCTAGAGGTAAGTCATCTCAAAATATTTGGTTGTCCAGTGTTTATTCATATACCGAAAGAGAAAAGAAACAAGTTGGAACCCTCCGGAAAGAAGGAAATATTCGTGGGATACTGTGAGGTATCCAAGGCCTTCAGAATCTACATACCTGGTCACTGCCATATTGAGATCAGCAGGGATGTGGCCTTTGATGAAGAAGCAGCACTTAAAAAATCAAGAAGATGCCAGCTTGAAGAAGCATATGAAGAGGAACCTGTAAATCCCAAGATCGCAGAATCAATGAGGGAGGTTCCCAGAGCTGCAGAACCAATGAGGGAAGACTTAACTTTCGCTGATGAGGAACTTCTAGAAGACCATGATATAGTAGAAGTTGAAGAACCTCCTCAAATGACCTTCTCCCATAAAAGAAATCCTTCTTGGGCAAGAGAGCTTATTCAAGATGGAGAGAAGTATGTTGTTCTAGAAGGAACCTCGAGACAGGTGAAAAGACCAAATCCATTCTCCAATTACATGACTTTGATATGTGATCTCCCAGATGAAGAGCCTACCTGCTTTGAAGAAGCCATTCAGAGAAAAGAATGGGCAGGTGCCATGACAGAGGAATACCAATCCATAATGAAGAACGAAGTATGGGAAATAGTTCCCAGATCGAAGAATAAAGATGGGGTATCCTACAAATGGCTCTTGAAAATAAAACATGCTGCTAATGGAAGTATTGAGAAGTATAAAGCAAGATTTGTCGCTCGTGGATTTTCCCAGAAGGAAGGCATTGACTATGAAGAGACATTTGCTCCTGTAGCCAGATACACTTCTATCAGGGCCATCATAGCTCTTGCAGCTAAGATGAAGTGCAAGCTGCACCAGATGGATGTGAAGGCATGTTTCCTAAACAATGTCACCGAAGAAGAAGTGTATATAGAGCAACCCCAAGGATTTGAGGTTGAAGATAGGAAGTCTCATGTCTGCAGATTGAAGAAAGCCTTATACGGATTGAAGCAAGCTCCCAGAGCTTGGTATGGCCATATAGACAGTTTCTTAACGAGCTTAGGATTTACCAAGAGTAAAGCAGACTCAAATCTCTACTTCAAAATTATGGATAATGAATCAGTAATCTTACTACTGTATGTGGATGACTTATTCTTAATTAGAGAAGAAAATTTCATCGCTGAATGTAAAAAGAGACTTGCAGTAGAATTTGAAATGAAATACCTTGGCCTAATGCATTACTTCTTAGGTCTTGAGGTATGGCAGAGTCCAGAAAGGATCTTCCTTAACAAAGGGAAGTACATGGTCGAAATCTTAAAGAGATTTGACATGCTAGAATGCAAGCCCACGAATACACCCATGGAAGTGAAGCTGAAGTTGTTGGTCGATACTTCGTCAGACTTGATAGATGCCACACTGTATAGACAGATTATTGGATCACTGATGTACCTGACGAATACCAGACCAGACATCTGTTTTGCAGTGAACACCTTGAGTCAGTTTCTGGTAGAGCCCAGACGTGTTCACCTAGTGGCTGCAAAACATGTGATGAAGTACCTTAAAGGTACAATGGATTATTGTCTCAGCTATGATGGAGATCATGACTTCACATTGAGTGGATGTACTGATGCAGATTGGGCAGGAAGCATTGCTGACAAAAAAAACACTTCTGGATGTTGTTTCAGTTTGGGATCAGCTATGATCTCGTGGCAGAGTAGTAAGCAATCTAGTATTTCTCTCAACACAGTGGAAGCAGAGTACATTGTCACATGTTCTGCTAGTTGGGAAGCTATATGGATTCAAAAGTTGCTGACAAACCTATTTGATTTGGAGATGAGAGCAACCGCGATTCTATGTGACAATCAAAGCTGCATTAAAATGACAGAGAATCTTGTGGTCCACGATAGGTCAAAGAACATAGAGATCCGCTATCATTTCATTCGCAACATGGTACAGAGAGGAGCCTTGAAGCTCCAGTACATTAGCACAGATGAACATGTTGCTGACGTGATGTCTAAGCCTCTTTCTCATGTAAAGTTTGAACACTTTCGAGATAAGCTTGGTATTGTCCGAAAGGACCTTCCCTGAAAGGGGGAGTAGATGTATTCCTTTCTTCTAACCTTGTTGTTAGACGTAAAGCAAGATGAGTCATGCTTCTTACCTCGTTGTTAAACATAAATCATGGCGTTGTGTGATCCTTGCTTCTGACCTCGCTGTTAGACGTAAAGTAAGATGAGTTATTGCTTCTGACCTCGTTGTTAGACGTAAAGCATGATGTTCATTGTGTGTTCCTTGCTTCTGACCTCACTGTTAGACGTAAAGCAAGATGAGTCATTGTTTTTGACCTCGTTGTTAGATGTAAAGCATGACGTTGTGTGTTCCTTTCTTCTGACCTAGTTGTTAGACGTAAAGTAAGATGATTCTTCGCTTCTGACCTCATTGTTAGACATAAAGGGAGATGTTGATGTGTTCCTTGCTTCTGACCTAGTTGTTAGATGTAAAGAAAGATGATTCCTCGCTTCTAACCTCATTGTTATACGTAAAGCGAGATGTTGATGTGTTCCTTGCTTCTTACCTAGTTGTTAGACGTAAAGCAAGATGATTGCTAGCTTCTGACCTAGTTGTTAGACGTAAAGCGAGATGTTGATGTGTTCCTTGCTTCTAACCTAGTTGTTAGACGTAAAGCAATATGATTCCTTGCTTCTGACCTTGTTGTTAGACGTAAAGAAATATGTGACTAACACTGAGCTACCAACTTATCAGCTGTGACATTGAGCCAGGGTAGTACTGTGATGTGCCAGCCTAGTGTTGTGATGAGGTATCATTTTTATTGATACATATTGATGCAGATGATGATGGCATTCTTTCAAGAATGATGATGTTGTCGATGAAGAAAACTTCCAATGACTCGTAAATGTGTTAGCCAATGTTTCAAGATGATATTGAAGATATTGTCCTCCTGATGCCACTGATGATGCAGACGTCTCTCGCCTGATGCTGATGAAGAATACCCTTCTTGTTCAGGGGGAGTGTTGAAATAATGTAATTGCTAAGAGCATTCTTATTATTATTTTTATTTTATTATTAGGATTAATCGCCATTATGGATTAATCATGTCAGTAATTGTATAAGGACCAAATCCGTTTTTGCGGATTGGTCATTGGACAATTATAAAGGGCAGAATAAGAAGTCAACCCCAACAGTTATTATTGAAGACCCAGAATTAATTAAAGGTGGGTTTACCCACCCAGAGTGAGAGGTTGGCATTGCCAGTGAAACCCTCTCACACGTGCCAGTCTTGTATAAATAAGAGGCTAGCACCTCACTTCTAACACACAACTCACTTGCTCATTATCTTATGAGGCAAGCTGCAATTAACAGTTGGAGAGAGGAGAAGAAGAGTGGTGCATCTCTTGGAGAGGACTATCTATATTGGTTTGAGTTATCTCCTGAACATTGTATAAGCTATTTATCGTAAGGAAGTTTTTGTTGGGTTTTCTTCCCCTAGAGGGTTTCGCAGGATAAATGTCGTGTCTTTTGTGAATGTGTATTTCTCAGTGATCTTGTTCTTATTATGCTCTTATCTATTGAAATGCAAAGAACTATAATAATGGCATAAACATTAACACTATGGAGGGGATGTCCATATGTGCGCCTTCTCCTCATATATTTTTCATCAAGTTCAGTGGAAGAAGGCCACTAAAATCTATGCTCGGATAGAGGAAGATGCAAGATTGATGGTAAGGGATGAATAACCCTTAACAACTACAATAAGTGATGACTACCAAAGAATGAAACAGGATCCAGCGGATGTTGTCACTGTTAGGAACCATCAGGGGTTTTCTCTAACAGATTATCAAGAATTTGCAAGGGCACACTCCCTAGAAGTACTATTAGTTTCTCATGACTGTTGAAATATTGTAACTGCAAAGAGTATTCTTATTATTGATATATTATTCATAGGATCAATCCCCATTGTGGATTGATCATGTCAGTTATTGTAATAGGACCAAATCCCCTTTTGTGGATTGGTCAACAAACAATTATAATATATAGAATAAGAAGTCGGCCCCAGCAGTTAATAAGGAGACCCAGAAATATAATAAAGGTTGGTTTACCCACCCAGTTGGAGAAGTCGGCCCTGTCAGTGAAGAGACACTTCACACGTGCCAGACTTGTATAAATAAAGGAAGCTAGCGCCTCACTTGGACATAACTCACTTGCTCAGTTTGATAGACAAGTTATGATCTGTTACCGGCAAAGGAGAGAGAGAGTGTCACATATCTTGGGAGATGACTTTCTGTTTTAGCATAGAGATCTCTTGGCATTGTATTGGCTATCTATATTAAGGAAGTTTTGCTGGGTTTTCTTACCCTAGATGGTTTCCCAGGATAAATGTTGTGTCTCTTGTGATTGTGTATTTCTCAGTGATCTTGGATTATGCTATTGCTATCTAATGAAATGCAAACATCTATAATAATGGCTTAAACATTAACATGGTTTCAAAGCCAAGTTGAAGGAAGCATATTTCACAAGAGGAAAAATGTCACTGTTGTAGTACCTGCAAATTAGGGTTTTTCAAAAGTGAATCTTTTCATCCCTAAAACTATCTAGAAAGTTGTGCCCTCCCCTAAGGATCAATTTGGCATCATCAGTGCACCTTTTCAGTTGCTGGATCTCCTAGAAAGTGAAACCCTAGTTTTGTAAAATACCATAAAGTACCAGAAAACCAGTACCAGAAGTACCAGAAGCATCAGTCCAGAAATCCGCAGGTCAGATTTTAAGGGGCAAAAGTTGGATTTTCTCAGATCCGAACACACCAGGTATCTCGCCTCAACCAAGCGCATCTCCTGGTAAGTTCAAATTTTGATTTTGAGCACTTTCATTTTTCAGTCATTTTCCTAGCTCCAAGTAAAGATGTCTGCAAGCATTAAGCTTGTTGACAAGTTAGAAGGAGTGGAAAACTGTTGTGCCTGCAAGTATAGGTTGGCCTCATTCTTGAAGAGAATGACCTAGCAATATTCGTCAAGAAAGAATTACCAAAACCCGAAGATGCTGCAAAAAAGGCAAAGCATCAAAAGGACACAATAAGGGCCAAAAGAATCATTGCAGATTCAATCAAAGACCATATGATCCCTTATGTGTCATCTAAGAAGACCCCGAAAGAAATGTTTGATGCCTTTACCAGACTATATGAAGGAAAGAACATAAACCGGAAGACGAATCTCATAACCCAACTGAAGAATACAAGGATGCAGAAAGGAGAAATGATTCAGGAATATTTCTCCAGAATCTCAGAATTCAAAGAACAACTAGAAGATATTGGAGATACCATAGACGAAGATGAACTTATAATGATGGCCCTAAATGGTCTCAAAAGACCTTAGGATGCCTTCATCCAGACGATATGTGCCAGAAAGGAGAAACTGAAGTTCGACAACCTATGGGAAGAATGCATCCAAGAATAAACAAGAGTAACAAATTGGGAAGTGTTACTAGCAAGGGATGATGATCAAGCCCTAGCTACTCACACCAAAGGAGGAAGGAAGAAACCCTACTTCCAAAAGGAGACTCATAAAGAGCCTCAACAATCAAATAAATTCAATCATAAAGAATCTCATCCAAGGAGATTTCAGAAGAAAGGACAACGAAAGGAAAGAGACTACTCATCTGTACAATGCTATCATTGTGACAAGATGGGACACATTGCAAAGTTTTGTCCAGCCAGACGAGAAGAATACAAGAGAAAACAAAAGAGGCTTCATGCCCATGTAGCCGAAGACGAAGAGCCACCCGCAAAGATGATGAGAGAAGAAATCAAAGACCATGTGTTGATTTCATCCCTCTCAGGATCTGTAACACCTAGAGAGGACTCTTGGCTCATTGATAGTGGTGCATCCAAGCACATGATGGGACAAAGAAATATTCTCTCTTTTATCTCAGAGAAGAAGTTCTCTCAGAAAGTGACACTTGGTGATGATTATCAACATCCCATCAAGGGATTGGGAGAATCAAACCATAAACTGAATTCAGGGAATTCACTAAAAATGAAGGATGTACTATATGTACCAGGATTGAAGAAGAACTTACTCTCCATTTCATCTTTAGAGAAGAAAGGCTTCAAAGTTGCCTTTATAGATGGAGAAGTTCTTATGTGGGCTAAGGGAGAAACTTTAAATCAAGAAATCGTCATTGGCAATGAAGAAAATGGCTTGAATAAATTAAAGGGTCACTCAGAGGTTGTTATGACCCATGCCATTGTAAACTCATGTGAACTTTGGCATAGACGACTAGCCCACATCAACTACAAGGCGCTACCATCCATATGCAAGGAGGTCACAGGTTTACCAGAACTCAAAGGTGATCATAAAGGCGTATGCAATGGATGTGCACAAGGGAAGAATATCAAGAACCCTTTTCCGAAGCGGGACAGCAAGACAGAAGGAGTCATAGAACTCATTCATTCAGATGTGTTTGGCCCAATGCCATCATCCTCCATTAGTGGGTATGTATACTATGTATCATTCATTGATGATTACTCTCGTAAAACCTGGATATATTTCTTGAAGAGTAAAGATGAAGTGTTCAGTAAGTTCAAGGAATTCAAAGCCTTGATAGAGAACCTTTCTAAAAGAAACATCAAGATACTCAGATTAGATAATGAAGGAGAATATACCCCAACAGAGTTTGTGAACTTCTGTAAAGATGTTGGAATCAAGAGGGAACTCACTACTCCCTATAATCCCCAAAAAAATGGTGTAGCTAAATAGAAGAACAGAACAATATTGGACGTTGTGAAGACTATGATCCATGATCAAGATCTTCCTATGTACTTAGGGGCAGAAGTAGCAATGGCAGTTGTTTACGTGCAGAACCAACTATCCCATAGTGCACTTGGGCTCAGGACACCGGAAGAGATGTTCACCAGAAAGAAGCCAGAGGTAAGCCATCTTAAAATATTTGGTTGTCCAGTGTTTATTCATATACCTAAAGAAAAGAGAAACAAGTTGGACCCTTCAGGAAATAAGGGAATATTTGTGGGATACTATGAAGTCTCCAAGGCCTTCAGGATCTATATACCAGGTCAACATCACATTGATATCAACAGGGATGTGACATTTTATGAAGATGCGGCTCTCAAGAAATCTAAAATATGCCAGCTTGAAGAGGTATATGAAGAGCAACCCGTAATCCCCCATACTGCAATGAGGGAGGTTCCCAGAGCTGCAGAACCAGAGAGGGAAGTTGTAACTTCCCCTGATGAGGAACTTCTAGAAAACCATGATATACTAGAAGTACAAGAACCTCCTCAGATGGCGATCATCCATAAAAGAAAGTCAGCTTGAGATAGAGAGATTATTCAATATGGAGAGAAGTATGGTGTTCCCCAAGGAATCACGAGACAGGTGAAAAGACCAAATCCATTCTCCAGTTATACAGCTTTGATGTGTGACCTCCTAGAAGAGGAGCCTACCTGTTTTGAATAATCCATTCAAAGAAAATAATGAGAAGATTCCATGACAGAGGAATACCAATCCATAATGAAGAATGAAGTACGAGAAATAGTTCCCAGACCGAAGAATAAATATGTGGTATCCTCCAGATGGCTCTTCAAAATAAAACATGTTGATGGAAGTATTGAGAAGTATAAAGCAATATTTGTCGCTCGTGGCTTTTCCCAGAAGGAAGGAATTGACTATGAAGAGACATTCACTCCTGTGGTCAAATACACTTCGATCAGGACCATCATAGCTCTTGCAGCTAAGATGAAGTGGAAGTTTCACCAGATGGACGTGAAGACAACTTTCCTAAACGGTGTCATCGAAGAGGAAGTATATATAGAGCAACCTCAAGGATTTGAGGTTGAAGACAGGAAGTCTCATGTCTGCAGATTGAAGAAAGCCTTATACGGATTGAAGCAAGATCCT
The DNA here is from genome assembly GCA_009831015.1 of Picea engelmannii. Lineage (NCBI taxonomy): Eukaryota > Viridiplantae > Streptophyta > Pinopsida > Pinales > Pinaceae > Picea > Picea engelmannii. The sequence goes on along the minus strand of ML808561.1, from coordinate 137,618 downwards.
AGAGCTTGGTATGGCCATATAGACAGTTTCTTTGACGAGTTTAGGCTTTACCAAGAGTAAAGAAGACTCAAATCTCTATTTCAAAATTATGGATAATGAGCCAGTAATCTTACTGATATATGTGGATGAATTATTCTTAACTGAAGAAGAAAAGCTCATTGTTGAATGTAAAAAGAGACTTGCCTCGAAATTTGAAATGAAAGACCTCGGCTTAATGCATTACTTCTTAGGTCTTGAGGTATGGCAGAGTCCTGAGAGGTGTTAGGACCCTATAATGTACATTTTTGTTCATACATTTTTCTATCATTACATTCTTTTCCCACTCACATTTAAGCTTACATTATCACCTTAACCTATCTTTCCAAAGGTATATAATGTTTCTTCTCTTTTCTATATGTTTAATTTGTTTTACATGTATTTTACATTACTCTCATACTTAGCCATCGATCAGAAACATATAGTGCTGAAACAGTTCGAACTGCAGATTATTGTTGTTACTTGAAGACCCATTGCTGAAACAGTCAAAACTACGCAAACCCCATTGCTGAAACAGTTTGTGTTCTGCGATGCTGCAACAGCAATTAACACAACAGTAAGAAGGAGCTATTACACTGGCCGTAACAGTCGCACCTTAAGCCAGCATCAACCATCGTTGTTGCTTGAGATCACGTTGTTGAAACAGTCAGAACGCAAATCCCGTTGCTGAAACAGTCCATGATTTGCGATGCTGAAATAGTATAATGTTAATTTTTTCAAGACCCCAACCCAGTTTCAGTCTTGCTGATTTTTCAACCAAAGTTAAATGTTGAAACTCCAGTTTCAGCACTGGTTCAGCATACGTTACAGCACTGTTTCAGCATATGTCACAACGGTGTTTCAGCATATGTCTCAGCACTGTTTTAGCATATGTCTCAGCGGTGTTTTAGCATATGTCACAGTGGTGTTTCAGCATATGTTACAGCACTATTTCAGCATATGTCTCAGCACTGTTTCAGCATATGTTATAGTGGTGTTTCAACATATGTTACAGCGGTGTTTCAGCATATAAAAACTTAACAGAAAATAAACTTCAGAACTAAAACATGAGGATTCTGAACATCGTTTTCAACGCAGAAATAAAATATCAGCAATATGCAAAACTCAGAAAATATAGACACAAAGATTTTCGGTCTAACTTCGACCCGGGAAAAACCCACAAGGGGAAAACCAGTGAGAGAGGGATTTGTATTATTTATGAGCTTCTGAGAAATTCTTTTACAGCATATTCATCTTCAGATATTTACACAAACTTATCTGGACATTCCTGTAGCTTTGCTCCTCGATTTCTAAACCAGAAATCCATACAATTGTACGGTTGTTCCAGCAATTAATGTTGTACGGACTGTCTCGAAATTCGTGCCAAAACTCTACTAAGACTCAATTGTTGTGCCAATAAAATGTTATACGACAGCCTTGGAATGCATGCCAATACTCTTAGAAATTGAAACTGTTGTCTCTTTTCTTCAGCTCGGCCTCTCTCTTGCTCTCTCTTGTTCTCTCAACAAGAATACTTCAACTTACCCAAGAATGGGTGCGCCCTCTTTCCCAAGTCGACCTCATGAGGGAAGGTGAGGGATTTTCTAATCTAACGATTGAGATTAGATCAGATGGGTGGCTGAGATTTGGTGTCTCTTCACTCACCCTCACTTTAATTATAGTCACCTTTTAATTTGCATCTGACAAATTAAATGACTAGGACCCACATTCGGCACTTTCTCCCCCTTAGGTGCCTAGGGAAGAGAAACACTTGCCTTGGTACTTTATTTTAATTAAAAATTTAACACTCCCTCATACCGAGGAAAGTGTTACTCACACTCCAAGCTTGTCCCTAAAAAATACAAACTTGCCCATGTTCAATGCTTTGGTGAGTATGTCTGTAACCTGCTCCTCAGTAGATATGTATTGTAGCTCCACAGCTCCTCTCTGAACATAATCACGGATGAAGTGATATCAAATCTCTATATGCTTAGACCGGTCATGAAAAAATGGATTCTCCGAGAGTTTAATGCAACTCTGATTATCACAGTAAATCATTGTAGGCCTCAACTGCACACCGAACAATCCAACCAACATCTTGTGAAGCCAAAGGGCCTCACAACTAGCCTGACTAGATGCCATATACTCAGCCTCTACCAAACTCAAAGCCACTAACTTCTGCTTCCGACTGAACCAAGACACAACTGTTGATCCCAATCCAAAGCAACACCATGAAGTACTTTTCCTGTCACTGACACATCCTGCCCAATCTGAGTCTGTATATCCAACCAGATGAACTCCATCTCCTCTATGATAGTCCAGACCATAATCTACCGTACGACAAAGATACCTGAGCACATGTTTTTCTGCCACCCAGTGCACTCTCCTCGGCTCCACCATGAACTAACTGAGAGTGTTGACAACAAAACAAATATATGGCCTAGTATTGACCAAATACATCAATGACCCGATCAACTGACGATACAAAGTGGAATCCACCAACTGTGACTTAGAAGCATGAAGCTTCTTCCAGTTGGTAATCATGGGAGTGGTCATGGGCCTGCTATCCCCCATCTAAAATATTTTCAGAATATCACACACATACTTCCCCTGTCCCGAGAAGATGTGTCCAGGCTCCTGCCAAACCTCCAATCCCAAAAAGTAATGCATCAGTCCAATGTCTGTCATCTCGAATTCTGAAGCAAGGCTTTCCTTCCAACTGTTGATGAGTCTCTCTACCCCTGTAATAAAAAGGTCATCCACATATAGAAAAAGAATGAGAGGATCCTCCCCAACCACAATGAAGTATAGGTTGGGATCCACCTCACTCTTCTCAAAACCCAACTGCTACAAATAGGCATCTATCCTCGAATACCAAGCTCTGGGAGATTGTTTCATCCCGTACAATGCCTTCTTCAATCTACACACACGAGACTCTCTCCCATGCACCTCAAATCCCAATGGCTTCTCAATGTACACCTCCTCATCAATAAGACCATTCATAAATGCAGTCTTCACATCCATCTAGTGGATCTTCCAACCCATCTCTGCTGCAATGGAGATCACTACCCTGATCGAAGTGTATCGAGCAACCGGCGCAAAGGTCTCATCATAGTCGACTCCCTCAACCTGTGAAAACCCCCAAGCCACAAAGCGAGCTTTGTACTTCTCAATGCTTCCATCCGCGGCATGCTTTAGCTTGTAGAGCCACTTGGAATTCACCACTGACTTCCCCTCAGGTCTAGGAACAACTTCCCAGACATCGTTCTTCATGATGGAATTGTACTCTTCCATCATGGAATCTCTCCATACCTGTCTACTAGAGGCCTCCTCAAAAGTGGATAGCTCAGACTCCCGAATACTGCTCACCATCACGATGTAGCTGCAAAACCTCTCGGGAGATTTACTCTCCCTCACTGCCTATTTGGGATTCCCCACTGAACCCTGTGCATCCCTCAAAATGTCATGAATCCACTTGGGCTTCCTCCTCTCTGAAGTAGTGTCCTGTGGAGGGGACTCTCCCTGCTCAACCCCATCTGCTGAAGACAATGATCCTGTAGTAGACCCTGAAGTACCTGGTCCTAAAATCTGTGGATCGGTAGCCTGCAAACCTGAACTCTATGGCCCTGTCACCTGTGAACCTGTAGTCACTGAAACTGGTGGCCCCGAAATCTATGTCACTGTAGCCTGTTGCGGACTCACCTGAATCTGAGATGAAGACTGCTCACCTCTCTCTGTCCCTCTAGACTTCCTAAAGGCTTCGTCCTCCTCAAATATGACATCCCTCCTCAAGACAGTCTTCCTCAAGGAAGGAAGGTAAATACAGAAAGCCTTTGAAGTCTCACTATACCCAACAAAGATCCCTCTCTCTGCATGGGCTCTAGCTTTTTCCTCTTCTCAGAAGGGACATATGAATATGTGATGCACCCAAAAATATGAAAGTTCCCCACCTCAGGCTTCTTCCCAGAGAAATCCTCCTCAGGAGTCATGCTCCCCACAGCCCTGTGAGGACTCTTGTTCTGCAGATAAACTGCAGTGTAGCATGCCTCATCCCATAGAAATAGTGGCAGCCCCTGATCATGTAGCATGGCTCTCGCAGCCCCAACAATGGCCCTGTTCTTCCTCTCAACAACCCCATTCTGTTGTGGGTTGTAAGAAACAGTCAACTCCCTCCTAATTCCCTCTCCTGCACAGAAATCCATAAACTCCTTGGAGGTATACTCACCCCCATTGTCCGATCTCAGGACTCTGATTTTCTTCCCAGTATGGTTCTCCACAAGAGATTTGAACTCTTGGAACTGACTGAATACCTGTCCTTTGGTCTTCATGAAGAAAATCCAGGACTTCTGAGAGAAGTCATCAATGAATACAACATAGTATAGGGATCTATTCAACGATGCCGAAGACATCGGGCCACATACATCTGAATGTATAATATCAAGTATCCTTGTTGCTCTACTGTCACTGCTCGGAAAAGAAGTCTTGGTGTACTTTCCCAAGGTACACCCTTTGCACAACTCATGGTGCTCTGAACTGAAATCTGGAACTCCTGTCACCATCTCCCTCAGAACTCGCAAAGCCCCATGGTGCAAATGTGCCATCCTCCTGTGCCATATCTCACATACATCGTTACTGCTACTGGTAGAATGAATCAATGCTCGCATTGGCTGGAACAAGAACTTGCACAGCCTCTCATGTCTAGTACCAATCACTTTGGTCGAAGTGATGCTAGACCCTCTGGGGAAAAGAAGCACCTGCCCATCATGGATCAAGACCTCGTAGCCCTTCTCCTCAATAGTAGAAACTGACACTAAGTTCTTCTTCAAGCCCGGAACATAAAGAACCTATGTCAAAGTCATGGGAGGCAAAGACTCCCTCCGAAATGATACGGTCCCACAACCAGCCACCTTGACCTCCCAGTCATCTCCAAGCACTACCTATGCATCTCCACTCTGTGTAAGATCTGTTAAGTTCTCACAAACTGTTGTCATATGGCGAGAGGCACCACTGTCAATATACCAAGTATCTAGAGTAGTGGTCCTCGAGGAAAGACACGCAATCAAGGAAAATTCCTTGTCAAACTTGGTGGAAAACTCTTCCACCTCTGCTGAAGCTGTTGTTTGTTTCTTCTTCTTGTTTGGACATTGTCCTGCATAGTGCCCAAACTTATGGCAAGCAAAGCACTTGACTTT